>RYFJ01001406.1:0-252500 GCA_003991445.1 Oryza meyeriana var. granulata
TGCGTTGACGCCGACAAGTGCGCCGGATAACTACATGTTACGACTGGCAGATCCTCCTGAAAGTCGTCCTCTGCTCGGTCCGAGTTTCCACGTCCTTCATCACGTCGGACGCCCGCGTTAACACAAAATTTGGTAGGTTCGTTACATGTTTGGTTAAGGAAAGAAGCTGTCTCAGCGATGGACAGCTAATCCGAAGAAGCCGAAATTCGGAAGGAATCGTGCGAATAGCATGGGTTTAAGTATTATTTTATAATTTGGCAGGGATATATAATTTTTTAGGAAACCTGATCTCTTGTGTCCGATGTCAGGGTTGTTATTTTTCATTTATAGTAAGGAAACTTCTGTTTTTCCGTTATCCGATCAGGATGAATAACTGGGGTTAAATAGTATGCCCGGGGCCCATGTAACTATTCAAGATACAATCCAATTTGGCGCTCGCATCTTTTCGACGGGTTCTTACTTCTCGAGCCGGGCTTCATCGTTTAGAGTCGAACTCACTGCGAAGGGTAAGCTCGTCACCTACCACGGTATACTATCATTCTGTCTAATGGCTGCATCAGTTAAATTTGATTCTTAGGCGTGTAGTCGATATCCAACCGCTGCGTAGATTTTTTATCGGCTTTAACTAGGTGGTAACTTATCGTCAGTTTGTGCTCGCCCTCGGTTGGTCGACCTACTAAATGCAACCGATAAGTTTTGCTGCTAGCCTTGATAGATTTATGGCAAACGTTTTATTTGAAATGTATAGCGATAAGTATCCATATACATCACGATTGATTGATCTATCGGCTTTCATCGAGGTTCTTTTAATTTTAATTGTGCTGCATCAGTTATAGTTTGAACTATTAATTGATATGATAAGATTTATCTTGTTTAGTGTAGGTTTTTACTGCGATGTTTTATCGGAGTGCTTAAGCCGTAAGTTATCTTTTACTAGATAAAGTCGACTGCTATATTGTCTATTGATTATTATTTTGCCTATCTATTCTATCATAGGCTTCTAGCGATGTAAGTGTTTTTTCAAGCAGTGCTAGTTGATTATTTGCTTATATTATATACGGCTTCTCTAGCCGATGTCATATATCGGCAATCCGGCTGGAGGAGTCTGTATCGGATGCTGGTTGGCGCGATGGACACTGATTAATATTGTTCTTCTCCTGTGTCTAATTGCTGGGGTCAATTGACTGGAACGCCCCGAACTAAATTTAAGGAACCTGCACATGGAGTAAGCAGATTCCAGTCCTTAAGGGGCTGTCTAGTGCCGAACCAGATATGAAAACTGATAACGTTGATCGTGATTTTCGGTGTAAAGCCGTGTTCCACATTGCATGGCATGTTCGCGCTGCGATCAGCCTAATTTCAAGTTAGGTTATATGTTTAGGTGGACTAAGGGGAATGTAGAAGTAGCTGAAGAGAATGTGCTTACGGCGCGGAAGTAGTCCTGATCAGGTGTCTAGGATACGTGTAGTGACAGGGGCGAACGTGTGGCTGTGGATCCTCTAGGGTGAATGTCACGTGTATGCGGGTACGCGGCAGTAACACATGAGGTATGCTATGTAGTTCTCCTCAGTGTGTGGGAAAAAGTCCTCGACGAGTCCTCGCGTCGCAAACCAATCCTCGACGTACCTGACATCGTGGTACCTGAGTGCCGCCTGCTGTCCTACAATTATCTATTAACATGAGAGTGATTAGATTCTATAAGATTTGTAGTTCACAAAGTCACAGCTATACTGATCCTGTGCAAATAGGGAAACATATGCAATGGGTATGGGATCGAGCTGACGCAGGCAGTAATGTCCGGCATCACGGCGGTGTGGGAAGGTGGGGCTTCGACGAGATGTCAAACCCATGGCACTATGTCATTCCAGTATGCCTGGCGGGTGAAAGAGCGGAAGATCCATGCGGTGCAAGGCTAGATGGCCTGCGACTATTACGGCTCCCAAACGTCGCTGGCTGCGGCGGTCCAATCCATAACGACTGCTAGCCTCCAACTATCGTGTAGCGTAACGAAGCTGTAAATAGGACAGGTGGGAACACGGTCAGTGTTTGCGCATAAGTAGGTGAAAATAGAATTTTCACTTAGTACATCACAGGCGACACATACGTCCCTCATAGTTGGACGGTCTCAGGCACTGCTCGTACAAGCTCAGGCCACTCGTAGGGAGTGTGCTCAACTCAGAGGCGGCATATAGCGAACCGCTTGCGCTAGTGCGAAGGAGGGCAACCGGCGAGAATCGGCAACTGCTCGTCTTTGTGCAAGCGTCAAAAGAGCACGGTAGTGCGTAGCATAGCGATTCCGACAGCTCCCTAGCGGTACCAGGTCTCCATGTCGGCTGATCGACGATGCGTAGTAGACATCTTGTCCACGCCGCGTGCCCCGCGTGCTGGGTGAACATCAACACTCGAACAGCACGAAGGTAACAGCCTCATGTCCGCACACCGAGTAATTCGTCGGGTGGTATCGTCTAGCTATCAGTGGTAAAGGAAGATATAGTCATGAGCCTGTGCTTTATAGGTCGAGATTGATTGTGAATCAAAGGATCCGAAGAATTAGGTGAAACTGTAGGCATGCCTGCGAGGGGCCGTCGTGGTGTGGTGGTAGCGAACTCGGCATACCAAGTCGGTCGGTGCGCCCTCGAACGAGCAGTGATGTCGCGACCCAAGGTGCGCCCTTCTACAGGATACGAACTATCATCCTGCAGGAAGTCCACGGTAGGAACGTCTTAGGAGTGTGGAGTCATCTCGCCAACTAGGTAGGTGAGTGTGTGTTCCGGTTCTAGACGTCCAAGTGCGCAGAATGACGGTTCAGATCTCTACACTAGGGGTCCTCCCATCCGATGCGGGCTCACTAGCATGCACAAGCGAGAAGAAGTAGCCTCACGCACTGTAGATATAGCACTTGGTCAATATTGACAACATAGATATGTCAATGATGTGAAGAATGTTAGTACGATCTTACTTTGAGGAACCAGTGGTCTATCTACAGGAGGTGACGTGAAGGCCGTGGACGGAGTGCCTAGGGGGCAGCTAGACGGCTAACATGTAAGACCGGTGGGACTGGTCGGGCTTCGGTCGAGCAGTCGGGTATTGGGTACGCCATACCTGATGTAATAGAGAGTTAGCGTAATTATATTGTGAAAACACAAGTAAGGGTAAGTTTTCGTAAGTTATTGAACAATCACATTGACAAAATATGTTAAGGTTAATCATTACTAATGACATAAAAAACAACAGTAGATACATGTCGTTCTAAATCAACAGATAAGTATATGATTTACGAACTACATGGCACACCAATTGTGGAATGCCTAGACGGGGTCGTCTTGAAGTTGTGCCTTCACCTGTAGGACGTTACATCAGCGATGAACGAACGGCTAGCTTCGCTGTCACTTGGAACCGGGTTGCATCTTTGGACTTTCTAATATGTATGCTTTGGTCGCACTTTGACAAGATATATCTTCCACTGGCTTTCAACTCATCCATGTCATTACGGATGCGTCTTGTCTTGCGGGACTGCTTATATTCAATTTGGTTGGGTCAGAAATTGTAGATTGCTTAGGATGCTCGTATAATGTCCACATAGAGCCGTATATATTATCCCGGTATGTAGATTGCATTCATTTCTGATACAGTAAGACCATAATGTACCTTCTATCCGCACTACCGCTCGCGGCTATATACATGAGAAATGGTTGTTGGAGCATGAGTGCTATTCGGCAAGAGACTTGCGGTATGTTTCTTTCAGCACGCACTCCCTAACATACATCTTTTTGCGGATATCTGCGCATAGCCCTTGTCGACACACAATACTTACTTCAAATCTTGTTCTTGTGTACTTGAGATATAGATGATGTTTTCGGCCTTATTCTTTTACCTTGCGGTACTGTATGTCAGTAGTGTGCAAGAAAAGATTCTTATCCGCATTGAGGGGCGGCTTCTCTGAACGATTTGAAGTATTCGCTCATGTGCCATGGCAAATAAATTCACAAACTGCAACAAGTGGGAGCCCTGAACACACGCACCCATTTAAATTCTGCCAAATTTGTTGTCATTTATGCAAAGTCGAGAACCTCCTTGTCATACAACAATGCCATTTCTATTTGGCTGCATTCTCAATCCACTACGAAAGTTTTCTTACTGAGGATGATGACTTCTTTCATACGAGGTCCGTCCTTGAGTAGAGATCCAAGAGCTTGTGGGTCATCCTACAAGGGTAGCCCTCTAGACTTCATGGCGCTGTTTGTATTAGTGGTCAGTTATCAACTCTCAAAACTCATTTGATTTCTTTCTCTTGATTCTGGGGAACGCCTCTTGAAAAGTCCTAGAGGTGTCTTTTCTTAAACTCTGTTTGTAGAAATTAGCACCGCTGATGAGCATGCACATGCTACTTTTGACATAGACTGGTGGATATCCTTCTAAGCAATCCTCTCTCATTCTCGAATTGCTCGTACAAGCGGCATGACGTCATGGTGAGCATGCAGTGATTGTCCGTACACACAAGTACTTAATTTCTAGACGAATACCAGCTATCAGTGTTCCATCTCAACAAAGCAAAAGACTGTAGATACTTGATTGTTTTCCATGAATCTTGCTGTTAATATTGCCTTCTGTATTTTCGGTTCATAGTATTTCTATGATGCTCGAGGATGGGACGACTGAAATATGTGATGAATGATATGAAGTAAGAATACTCGTTGCAAAATTTATTACATTGTTGACAATTGGATGAAGGTTAGGTCGAGTAGTTCAGGATTCTTGATGTCAGGCTATGACCGAGGAAATTATATTAAGAGTTGTGTCAAACCTATTATATCTTTGCCCTTCAGGTACAATGGCTTATTTGTATTTGATTTTTATTTTACAATTGACCTTGGTTTCGTATCCGGTTGTTCCAATGTGGGAGTACATCTCATTGCAACAAAATAGATTCATATTTATATGGATATTTTTCCAACTAGTAAATGAATGATGCTCGTCACCGATTGAACCACACTTGCAAGTAATCCTCATTTATCCTTGAATGCGTGACCCGCATAGGACACCATGCTTCGCACTTCACTTCATACGTTATTTTGCTTGACTTTATGACCGAGATCTCTCTAAAGTGACACGCGCATTGTTTTAGCTGCATCCTTCAATCTTGACATAGCATACTTAACCCCTTGGATTACCTCATTCTCCTTGTACCCATGGAACATGTGGCTCGAGATAAAAGGCATAGAAATCTTCGTTGCTCCATTCAGCAAGGCATCAGTTGTCCTCAATCAGACGGTCTCATGCTCTGATGCTCGTTTTTAGAATCTTCTACCATTTCTTTCTATCGATGGTGTTGATTAGTTCTTCTCATCTGCACATCATTGGTGGTATTTGTACATTCTCCTTTATATTTTTCTATTATGTCGGATACTCCCGCGTATCTTGGACTCATCATTTGTACTGCATTAGCAGGCAGCGTGTTAAATCTTCTCAAATATACCGAACAGATAATTGCCCAGTTGGCCAACTACGTTGGAATGCATTCTCCACGTACATCTCAGTGCAGTGCAATCCGGCAATATGTCCAAAATAAACCTCAACTGCCGCTGACTATACACAGGTTATTGCATTGATCTGAGGGTCAGTCGAAAAGCTCGCATCAGCCAGTTATACACTGACACAACTTCTTCAGGCTATCAATGCCTTTTAGCCGTTGAACCTAAAGTCTGATAGATCTACACCTGTGGACATACTAAATTTCTTGACCATGAATAATTGAAATATAATTTTATTTGACATATATCTGAATATAAATACAGTTAAACTAGTCAAATTCTCCTTCATCTAACGTATAATCGAATTATAATACCATTTGTACTAATTAAGTCTCTAACAGATTGATTAAACTTCAAATCTACGAGCACAACTTATTTTCATAAGTAACTAATGGCCAGTAAATAAATATTATAGTCATTTTGTATCTAAAGAGAAATTGATGAAAGGAAGTACTTTTACATGCAGATGATCAGTAACTAGTAAGCTTTGCTGTTTTTTATAACCTCGCTCTCAGTCTCTTTTTTTCTGTGGATTTTTGTGAATTTATGGTTTTAGGAGGATGGGAGGGGTTTTTTAGGGCCTGGCAAAAAACCGCCCCTAAGACGGGGGCAAAGGTGGCGCTGCAAATGGCGGCGCGGAGGGCGGGTTTTTAGGGGGGGGCTGCCTGTAATTGGTCGGTCCGAACGGTGTATGGGAGGCGGTCGACCGGCACCCCAAAATAGAAATCGCTGCCGCCTGGTACTGACCGGTCGACGGTGGGGGATACGGTACGCTGCTCCTCCTACAATACACGGTATGGTCGGGCGTTCGCCGGCTGTTGGAACGGTCTAACTGGTCCCCAATAGATCTCTGCCTCCTGGGTACGGCGCGTTGACCCGCATGGGCGAGGGTCGACGTACCGTATGAATTATCAACACATGGGGCATACAAGCTTGAATTTACAGGCGCGCCCTTGGCCGCCTCTTTAGAGGGGGCTTTTAGTCACAGGGGCGCTGTAAAATGGCGGTCCGCGGGCGGTTTGCAGGCGGCCCTTGCGCTCGTAGAAGGGGCGGTCTTTTGGGTGGCGGGGCCGCTGCCAAGTGCTAACGCGTCGGAACCCAAGATACATCCGTTAGCCACGTCATACGCTCTGGGAGGCGATTTCATAAAAAAAGTCCCCAGAGGGGTTAGGGGTATATTTTGTAAATTTTTGAGAAAATGTACTTTTGTAAATATTTATTAAAAAATATAAATATAAAACCCAACTACCTATAGTGATACCTTCCACGACGCCGTAGCCGCTGTTCGCTGTGTTTGGGCACGCGCTGGCTGACGCTCCTCGTTTCTTGGTAAAACAACACGAACCAAACAAATAGGTTTATTCAGGCGTGGTTTTAATTTGCCTGGAAGGACTTCGGTTTGCATTCCCAGGAAACCGAATTTCTAGAAACAATTAAACCGAACCAACTTAAAAAAACTGACCCATTCCTAACTGTAATTTTATTTTGAATTCGAGGTCTTTCATTAATTAAAGTTAGTGTATCATAATGACTTGAATGGACCTCTATTAATAAAAGACTGCATAAGTAAGAATGAACAGAAGAATATCGCTGAGCGGAAAAGATAGACTGCAAGTATTCTTTTAGGATGTGTTTGTTTTAGGGATGAGGTAGGATGGGTTAGACCCATCCCTTTTTTTTGGGATGGGATGGCTCTAGTTGTTTGTTTGGTTTGAGAAATGGGGTGGTTTACTTTTGGTTTTGGTAGAAGGGGATTAGGAGTGGGGGGGAAGGACGAAGGCTGAGGGTCGGAACATCCTCATCTGTCGATCGGTCCGCCGTCGCACTCGCCGTCCCTCCGCCTCCCGAGCTCCGAGCTTTTCCCGTCCGCTCCGAGCCCCTCCTCGAGTCACCCGTCGCGTACCGCCGCTCCTTCGCTAATAGTTTTAGTCATCCGTACAAACATATCCGGTGCCTTCCGAAATAGCCTCGTCTTATCGGCTCCGTTCGCGCTCGAGCGCCTACTTTCTCGCTCTCTCCGAGTCCGTGCGCTGCTGCCTCGCGCGCCCTCCCGCTCCCGAGCTCCGAGCTCCGTTCAGCCGCTCCGAGCCCTCGCTCGCGGATGCCGGGCCTCGAGCTCAGTCGCCGTGCCAGTCGCGCTCCGAGCCTCCGGCTCGGTGCCCTCCGCCTCCGAGCTGGGAGCGGTTCGCGGATCGCGCGCACTCCTCGAGCCCGTCGCGCCCCTCGCGGTCACCGCGTGACGCGCTCCTGCGAGCTGGTCGGGCGTCGGCTTTTGGCCGGAATGCGATCGTCCCGAATATTTGAGGAATATTCCTGTTGGGTCATACCCAATACCACTAGTCACACAAAACACACGCAAAAATATGGATGACCATCACACAATCCATCAACCAAATCACATCTTAGATTGCAATTACGACGCTATAAGCACTATTAGTTAAGGTGAGTTTTGGAAATGAAGGTTTGGGAAAAGTTTTCAGCTCACGTGATTAAAATAAGCTATTAGGCATAATTACTTAAGTTTTAATTATTATAACTTTGAAAATTAATTTATTTTGATTTTTTTTTGTAAGTTTTTTTTTTTTAAACACAGTTATAGTTTTAGGAACGTGTCATGGAAAGGACGATTTTTTGCCAACATATTCTCCGGAACGTGCTAATGGGTTGTCATGGTCACAAAGATGTCTGAACATTTTTTTCCATGATGTGCTGGCAGTGGACTGGCTAATCTCTATAGGGTGTGGTGTATTGCAGCGCTTAGGCTGTCTCCAACAGGAGACTCATTGGGGCACCCAAATCCAAAATAGGTCTCCAGCATGATACTATAGCTCCAACAGAGTACCTATACGGAAGACCCTTTTAGGTGTCAGAAGAGACTAACCAAATCGAGTATCCTCTCTCTTAGAGACATTTGTATGAAAGGGTTGTTTTGGATCGTGATTGTTGGAGAAAAGACTTAAAAGTGGGTATTGACCTTTGCTGAACGTTACCCAAAGGCGAATGGATCTTGTATTTGGTCACGGTTATTGAAGACGTCTTAGGACAAGCACACTAACTTTAGGTTTTCATATGATTCATTTTACTGTATATCCTTGCATCTACCTTTTGAATCGTAACTCACTTCCAAGATCTTGAGATACATGACATTGTTTCATATAAACTTAATGCTACGTTCCATGCAGATGAAGCCTTGGTTTAGAGGCTTGTAAAAAGAAACGCATGAAAAATAGTATGGTACAATGTGCTTCAATTTTTGGTAGTAGATTGAGCCCCTGATATATATGTGAGGACATCGAGATTGTACGAATTCGCATATCGTACGTCAAGTAACTATAAGAGTGGGTGGGTTCATAAAAAGATAAATACATTTAAAAAGTAACATCGACCTTCAAAGCAGACTTGACATAGTGAATCACGATACTTACAATCATTGACGTGATTGAAATGAAAGAGATAACTCAACAAATAGCCTATACCCATCCCCCGACATAGGCCATACAACACACGATGGTGGCGACCAGCAACTATATATCACAAGGCAAATACTTAATTATTTTAAGACCATACTATGTTCGATTCTAGCTCCCGAAAAGTAGTCTTATATGTTATCTCAAGCAATGGTATACAAATAAATAGGTGTACAGATATAAACTAATCGAACAAAATCAGAGTTATATAGGCAACGGCCAAATAATGATTCCGTGGGAAGCATGACTACCCATACACAGGTAACCGACTAGGGGTAGACCTTAAAGAAATCAATCTGAAGAATCAACGGATCGTAACTCAAACTACAGTAAGTTAAGTAACATAAATATACAACAGAGTCAATACATTATTGAATAATGTACTAGCAATGTCAATCCTAACAATACATGCAAGCTCTAAGGTAAAGGCTATTTGTAAGTTTATTTTTGCGTAAAGCAATTTTAGTTTCAATCTTTTACAACAAACTTTAATAAAGCAGTAGAATCATGTTCAATAAGTAAATAAAGTGATCAACATAATATCATCATTTTACTTGCTCTGCCACTCCTCGGCAACAGTCATCATAAGCATCTATAATTATAAAAATACCAATCCATATCCCAACTTCATAAACATATTTAAAATCATAAATCTATACTCATAACACATCATTATGTCTCATGACCGCGGAGCAGGCTAACCGATTAGTTTTTGACTTTGCAGAGTTTGATACAACTTTACACCATATGATATGAAATTCTTTAGTTTGTGTTCTCATGCTGCGCGAGCACTACACACTCTACCACGTTGAGTGCGGTCTAGAGGTCACAACAAGCCGTATATTGTCTATTTGTCTAACTTTAATATGAGCATGATGAGTGGAATCCACACTAAGTTCCAGGTCTTAATGACTCCCGGTGTTAGCAACACCGCGACACCGTGGAGAAACAATCATGTGGCACTCATCGTTATATTGGACACGCTTAGACCCCATGTTGTAAGCGGAGAAACAATCCACTTACAGAACACACACTGGGATAATTCCGGTCCCATAAAAATTTTAACACACGCATATGGATAGCTCTATACCCATACCAAAAGTAGTTCATACTACAAGTCTCCCGAATGCAAGGTTAGACGCATAAACAACTTTAATAGCTAAGGTCGTCCATACTAGCACATGTGATTGTACTATAACAATAGAAGGTGACATAGAATCGGTCCTTAATCGACTTAAGGCGAACACTGCCTTATTAGTGGTGCAACTATTCATATGCACCACCACTTGCGCCTAAGTCTATAAAATTACATTTTTTCCTTCATTTTGGTTCACAATAACCAAAGGCTTCACCTCTATCAGGAGTTGTAAATGTCCATTTTTCAAATGTAATAAAGTGTCAACAATTGTTATTTAGCATTTTTACTAGCGATGGCTATGCAGCTATGAAGCATACTAAGAATAGCCCATTTGAGCACATGAGGAGTATCTTAATCCATCCTAAGTTTACAATTCAGCAAGGAATATAAAATTATATCAAGGTGGATTATGCAACAAATTGGGTATAGCTACTATTTCACATTCTAATACGATAAGTTATAAAATATCCACATGCAATTTTGTAAACACATATTTCATTCTCAAAAATAGGAATTCAATTATTCGAAGGAGGAGGGGAAAATACTTGCGCTTACTTGATACCTGGGCACCAACTATTCCACTCCTTACCGATTTCAAATTCGTTCACTAGAAATAATTTAACGTATGATAAATAATAGCAAATAATATGAAAAATACAAAATGCTCTAATATGATGAGGTTTGGAATGCAGTAGGTTGGTTCTAACCTAATATAAATTATATATAAAGAATTTTCATTTTATCCCATTTTATTTGTGAGTTATGAATTTTACAAGATTTCTCATACTATATCTATCATATTTATTTCCTAGATGGATTTTAAGTTACCTACAGAGGTCAGTTTTTGTCAAATTTTTATTTTCAACTTCAAAAGTTCTATTTCTCAACTAGAAGTGGTGAAGAAACTCTAATTTAACATTTATATCTTTGAGAACTGTAGTATTCAGATTTTATATGTGAATATACCTAAATACAATCATATTAAATATCCAAATACTTAGTGTATGTGGAAGTTGTGCAATGAATTGTATACTCAATATGTAAATTTTAGCGAAGAAATTTCTATTTTATCCAATTTTAGTTATAATATATGAATTTGTAAATTTTAGGCTTGTTTGTAGTGTTTATTCAAGTTTTAGTATATGTGTGCTTTAGGACCAGGTTTTTATGAAATCTACTCTTTATATACTTCATGAAAATATATGTGATTCACTGTCATTGGGTACATTTACCTTGAGCGAAAAGTGGTGTTCAGAAATTTAGAGAAATTCTATTACCTTCTATCCCCATTCATATATCCATCTTTATATCCAATTTTAAAGGTGTTTCATATATTACTTTTGATCAATCCTTGTTTACAGGATTTAAGAGTAAATTATTGTGAATCTAACAAAATTGTATTTATGTTATTTGGAGTTAAGGTGAATTTCATATACATTTTAGAAGTTATTACCTATTTTATACTCTAATTAAGGCATTTACCAACCAAAATTTTAGTTTATCACAGAAAAGTTTACATTTTATGAATTTATCAAATCCTTATCTTAGTTTTAAAATAAAGATGAAATAGCTAAATTTTGTAGAATGCTTATGCACTTTGATATCCTATATTATCTTTGAGGTATTTTAAGTACTAATTCTCCATTTTTATATCATACAGAAATAAAGTTTCAAATTTTGTGATCCTAACAAATTTTGATTCATTCAATTTGGAGTTAAAATGAATTAGTTATGGCTTTTACAAGTTTATTCATTTTTCAGTTCAACAAATAATACATTTAACTTTTTTAATTTTTCATCGAATTTTAGATTAGTTGGGTACACCATCAATGAGAGAAATTTTGGCAAAAAGATCCCTGAATTTCAAGAAATACACCACAATCCTGAACACAGTGTGAGAAAACTTTGTTATATACTTGAGTTTTTAACATATTTTCAACTTAGTCCTTTGGGGGTTGTCCCCAACCCGAAATGTAAGCTTATATGTTTTACACTTTAAACCTCAGAAGTTTTAAATCATACTTGATTACACCTCCACGCTTCTAATCACCCGACCACATGGCCAGTGAGACAAGCAGTAGGGCGGCAGGAGAACGAGGCAGAGCAGCTGCACAGCAGCGTGGCTTATGGCGGTGATGGGGTGAATGGCGGCGCATATCGCCGGACGGTCAACAGAGAAATGAAAGGAGATCCGGGGTGAAGCTATCGGGGTGATACTTTGTCGCCTAATGGTGGGTCGGAGCTAGATGTAATGGCAGCATGAGTGGCGGAGCATTCAGGAGGTCAAGGCAAATCGAGCTATGGTTCGGCTTCTGCTAAAAGCAATGCATGTATGCAGTCCTAGAGACTCTAGGTGCTCACCCGAGCCTTGTGCGGGGCTTGGCGAGCTGGGATGATGACAGCAGCTCTTGGAAACGGATCACGGTAGCAGAAATCGAGGCAATCACAGGACAGGCTTGCTCTGGATTATGAGCTGATCGATAGATGTCCAACGAGCGTTAGGGAGGTTGGTAAGGTGCCAGATATCAAGGATTGGAGCGGGCTTACCGGAGAGCAAGAAATCAATGGCGGCGGCAAACGACGGAGAGGAAGAATGATGGCAACGGGAGTGCGATCCTTCCGTTAGGTAAGGATAAACTCTCGATTTGGTGGAGAATGACACTCACCGATCCGGCTTCTGATCAAAAAGAAACCGAACCTGCAATCACAGCACACGTTCTCATCTCGTTATCAACCGTGCGTGCTCAGTTGACCTCCGCCATGAAGGCTAATCCTCTGCATGCGAATCGAAGAAACAACAAGCAAAACAGGAAGTTGCAACTTAACTATGCAGATTGATGACATATCTCTTAAAGTTGGGGTCTCACAAGAACCGATAAACGGTGCATGTTTAAAGACAGAATAATCTAAGTAAACGCTCTAACAACACGGCTATGATATATTGAGTTTGGGCTCAGGGTTAACCTAGAGCGCACACCCTCTGGGTGCCCCCAATAAATTCAGGCCTAAGACCCAAATAGAATCGGACTGGATGACGGTATGTGTCTTGTTTCGGACGAATTTTGGATAGTTCAGGAGAATTTTGACATGGGACAAAACATTGAAAGTAGACTACAATAACTTATTCAAACAAGTATACATAGCTAGAGTCCTTTGATCAGCCGGCTAGGTCCATTTGAAGTTGATGCTGTCAGTAGGCCCGAATCCGCAATCCAAAAAGTGCAAAACTTCATCATCTTAGCCTTCTATGGACACGTGACGGTGGTGATTAGGAGTAGAACTTGGTAAGGTGGTTTGGTCTCTAATCAACTTCTTGATCAGATCCTGCGTTCTTGCACTCGGTCTCTTTCCTCACCCAGCAAGTATCTCTCAAACAAAGAACACCACAAATCATGGTGCAGTAACCCCTGGTTCATTTACACGTATCTTACGTAAAAAGCATGCACCTTTGTTGATGAATACATAAGGTAGCTATGTCATTCCGAGCTGTGAATGTCCTCATAAAGAAGATGAATGATCTCAGGGGCGCCGGGGGCTTTCTCAGTTCGATTCCTCTGGGTCTCGGGGTCCTTGAGTCGAGGCGAACTTGATGGTGTGACCGCTCAGCCTAGCTTGCTTCGAGGCGGTCATAACGGCAACGATGTCGCAGCGACGGCGCGATAGCGTGCACGGCGGTGACGCAACTCCTCGGATCTGTGCGACAAGAAATGTGTACCACAGAAATGGATTAGGCTTAGGGAGGGGGGATTATGTTTCCATGGCTTAAGTTGCGGCGAAGCTCACCCGAGCGGCGGCATGGCAATCGAGCAGTGGCCGGCGTTGGAGAAGACGAAGCCGTTCCCGGCGAACCTGAGGTGGTTTCCCAAGTTTCCTCCGGGGAATAGGCAGAGGAAGGGGTGGAGAAGATGGTGGCAAGGGCCGCGAGGCGACCAGTCAAATGGTGAAGTCTTCCTCGGCGGTGGGGGGGTCCTAAGGGTGGCTCCCGGTTGGTGCCTACGCGTGAAAGGCAGGTGTCGCGTGTTCCAAAGCGGTGACCAAGCTGGGCAGTGTCCACAGCTGATAGGTGGGTTCAAAGAATCTATGGGTCCCACATGGCAGTGTAATTGGAGAGAATCTCAAGGATTTGGTGTAACGCCTAGAAATTCACCACCGAAATTCTGAACATTCATGTGTATTAAATCCCTGTCCAGGAAAGCCAGAGTACATAAATCCAAGTTGCCATACAGAGTGCGTCTTACAAAAAGAGTAAAATTATATTACATAAATACAGTGGAAAAGGTAAAATAAAGTCTATAAACAACGGGCCAAGTAGCAACTTCCATCCCACAAGCACCTTGACGGCGGAGCCAGCTTAGTCCTTCAGGTGATCATCATCGGACGCGTACTCCGCCACTGAGAGGGGGAAAAGGGAGCAAGGCTAAGTACCACCCATAGTACTCAACAAATCACACCCACAAATATGCATAGTGCTCAGGAGGCGAGGACAGGCTAGTGGTTTATTTGCATAAAAACAGTTGTAGACAATAGTAGTTCGCAAACAGTAAAGGATGATTAATTGAACAATATTAATTCTCCACTGATTAACGTTACACCACGTTAACCAGGCCCAACCACCAATCTGAACTATACCGGTTCCATTAAGTCTTTTTAATTAAGTAAAGGTGAGACTAATCACGGTGAGTCTTGGCCAACCGCCCATGTCCGCGGGCGTGGCTATTCGAATAGATTTACTCTAATCAGAGGTGTACAACTGTACCCACAAGACATAGCCCCACACACGTTCCCATGTGCCGGTGCATCACCACGATACCCCATGAGAGGCTGCGACAGGACCGTTCACGCAACCTCTCCCAAACCATCCACACCACACTGAGGTTGCACCTGCCAACAAGACACCCCAAATTGGCCAGCTACCCCCCTTGCGCCATGATGGATCCGGAAGCCGATCAACCCTACCCCGGGCCGACCCAACTCCATCACGCCCACCCTCATCATCGGTGCCTAGGAGAGGGAGAAGAGACGCTACTGTCGGAGGAGTGAACTCCAACCGCGGGGAGTCTGGGGACCTCCCTTTGAGGTTCGGCCAGGGGAGTGGTTCACAGGACGGCTGCGGCGTCTGGTTGATGGCACGCAAGAGAGACAGAAGAAGTAGATAGGTTCGGGCCGCGCGGAGGTGTAATACCCTACTCCTGTGTGTATCTGCTATGTGGGAGATGAATGCAGTTTGTTCTTACAAGATATTCTTGAGGGGTGCTCAGGAGCTAGCCCTCACTTGGGAACTCAGTGTCCCCAGAAGCTGAACTCAATCTCCCAGAAGCTCGAGCTCTTTCTAGAGGCTGAACTCCCTCAGTCTTTCTTCCCCCCCCTCTCCTGCTGACATGGATTCCTTTTTATAGTCCAAGGGGAGTCCACAGTGCCTAGTACACATGCCAAGAGAAAGCTTTTCTAGGTACGATATGTCTTGTCGCACGCGGCCGCCTGCTGAGCCACGCCGGAGTTGGTTTAGCACGACTACTGCGGGCGGCTAGGTTGTGAAGATGTGACAGCGCACGCCATCGTTGCCGGAGTGTAGAAAACTAAAGCCCTCTTAGTCAAATATTCTCTGACTGCACAGGGAGCGGGCCCACGGGGGGTCATCATGAGCCGTCCACGCGTGGCCGAGCGGGTGACAGGGGTGTTGACGCCGAAAACCGCCGGGATCTGGTTCGGCGTCGGGTTGACACGCGAAGGCCTGGGAGATTTGCTTTACTCCAGTGCAGGTCCTAAAATGTTGAGGTTCATAGGCGTGCCAGTCAATTTGATCCTGCAATTGACAAGGAAGAAAATGTTAGATCAATGAGCCAATCGGCTGGAAGCCGATCTAGACTCGTTTCATCGGCCAATGACCGATAAGCACTGTAGCACTTGTACATCGACTAGAAGCCGATGACGGCAGGAGCAATAACACAATAATAAACAAGTTTCGCGCTAGCCGATCATCGAAGGGATATTCAAAAACCGGCTATAAACTTAGTAAAATAAACAATCAGAATGCATAAGTAAATAAATCAAATAAATCCTAGCCGATCATAGCTTAGTATTACTGGTATTGCCGTGAAAGTATGCCCGTGCCCGGGCCCTTGCTTTTATCGGCTCCCGGGGTCTTCATCCGCTGTCCGGACTCGTATTACCCGGGTCCTTACCTGAGCTCGTGCCCGGGACCTTGCCTGGGGTCGTGCCCGGGTACTCGTGACCGCATCGGTGATGTGAGCTGATCGGCTAACCCTCGGCCGATCACAATGATGACGTAGCCAATAAAATACAGCAAGTAATACAATCGGCTAGGTGCAAAAATAACTTACCGGCTAAGCACTCCGATAAAACATCATATAAAATCCATCGGCTTATTAAGGATAGAGTTATTATCGTCAGTCTAGTGGATCGGACCCAACGTTGCAGCACAGACTGATGATGATAACAAGACCTCGATAAGCGATAGATCTGATATGATTGTGATGTAATAAGATAACTCATCGGCTAGGCACTCCGATAATACGTCGCGTAAACACCCATCGGCTTATTAAAATAGAGTTATTATTTGCCAGTCTAGTAGATCGGAACTCAACCGTTGCAGCACAGACTGGTAACAATAACGAGATTTTCAACAAGCCGATAGATAGAATCCAACGCGGCTGTGATGCGAAACGAGATAACTTATCGGTAGACACTCCGATAAAACGCTTGCACGGAAATATCAACGTATCAGGGATGGCTTATCGGGGCAGTTTAATAGGTCGGACCTAACCGATGCAGCACAAGCCGTCGATAAATCACACCCAATACGCCGATATGAACTATGCACGTGTGATGCGGTATACCTAATCAACCTATGAGATCAAACTGAACTGATGCAGCCATAGATAAAAATAGATATACCTGGTAAGGGGTGACGAGACTTACCTCTCGCTGGGGGTCGAACTTAACCGATGCAGCCCGGCTCGAGAAGCAAAAGTCCCGTCGAAAGGGGGCGATGCGCCGAATTTTTGTATTGATCGAGTGATAATTTACAAGGTGTCCCGGGCGTACGTATTTATACCCCGAGTTACATGAGTCCTTATAGGACACGATACATGATTTCCTATCCATAACAGAAAAAAATGCTACTAATCCTGACCGGACACGAGGTCAGGTTTCTAAAAGATAAACACCTACCTAATTAACTAGGTACAGTAATAACTACCAAGTAACGGTCTTCACGGCTCCTTCCCGATTCCGGCCTCTTCTTCGTCAGTTGACTGCAACCTCCCCTTTGACCGAATCTGACACAGGGCCTTACCAAATTTTGGGCGTTAACACATGCCCCCAATTTCGGAGTTCTTCTATAGACTTCGAAATTCTTTCATTTTTGGGCCTCCAGATTTCTTTCATACCGAGGCGGCCCAAGATAGCGCACTTGCCATAATTGTTTGAAACAGTGCAACGACCTCGATTCCCGCTCGCTATCACATCTTTATAAAAACGTTTCGTCTCCTTGCCTTTTTTACGCTTTCACATCACCAGAGCACCACCGCTTCATCTTCCAAATCTTCGCCAAGCTCCAGCAAATCCAGACGAATCGTCGCAACCTTCTTTTCTGGCCGTTGATCCTTGCATCTTCTCCCACTCCTGCGATGGCATCGGCATTTGCAGTTCCTGAGGTAATCTTCTTATCCAATTATTTTCCCCTAAATCTGCAACCTAGACGAACCCGATCTGCCCCGTTTTTTTCACCTGTTCTTCGCCGTGTTCTTGTTTACTGTAGCATCTTAGAGACCAGATCTTGATCCCAGCCACCGATTACCCCAATTTTTTCTATCACGGCCCCATGGGTAGCGAAGACCCCACCGATTTCATCAGCGCCGAGACCCAGCGTATCCCCTTCAAGAACTCGGCCATGCGAATCAATGACTGGACCAACAGCTTCAGGTCATGGCCGAGCAAACTGTCTGGATGGAGAGATTGGTACCTCAGGGTGTCGGCTGCAAAGAGAACCTACTGGGAAGAATCTCATATCGGCCACTGCATCAATCTTTCTCTGGCCGATATGGAAAGAAATGAATCTCTGCTTGCATCCGCCTCATACTTCTGGTCTGATGCTCTCAATGCCTTCCTGTTTGGGCACGGGCCTATGACCCCCACCTTGCTGGATGTGACCATGCTCACTTGTCTTGACACAACGAGCTACACCGACCCCTTCAGGCTTCGCTTCAAACCCGCTCATCGGCTCCAAGCAAAGAACATCGGCGGCTGGTCCAGGTACATATCTCTTCACAACAAGGGGACTGGATCGGTTGATGACCGGGAACATGTAGCTTTTCTGAACTTATGGCTAGAGCGATTTGTTTTTGGTGGCGCAACCCTCGGTCCGACAGTCAATATGCAATGTTTGGCAGAATGCTTGGCTGATCGAAAATAGATCCCCTTGGGGCAATTTCTCCTCGGTGCCACCTATCACCTGCTCCATCAAGTAGCAACTAAGTTATCAGCCGGCCAGCCCGTCGGTCACATCGGGGGTCCTTGGTGGTTTGTTCAGCTCTAGCTCAATGTCTATACCTCCAAGGCTGTCCCTGGGACTTCTCTCTCCGATCAAACCTTTCCGGCCGATTACACAAAAGACCAAGATCCTGTTCTCCACCAATGCACCTCTATGGGTGAAGCTGCATCGGCCCTTTCTGGCGGCAAGATGACCCCCGCTGAACTTAGTCAATGGTTCAAGGGATTCTACTATGGTTTCACCAGGGAGGCCACTCTCTGGTTTGCTTATAATGATGCATCATTATTTGAGATGCCTTCTAATTTCGACCCGCTCAAAGCTCTGGACAATGATGAATCCAAGGCCATCTTCCTATCGGCCATCACCCCTCGTCTGCTGCCAACTGGCTTCTCTCTGGGCCGATCGCAGCCTTCATATGAGTTTTATCATCCATCGGTCGGTTCCGGTCAGTTTGGCCTTGGTCAGCTTCCAATCGGCCTGTTCTTCATCGGCAAACTTCAGGCTCGAGGCAATGTCAGCAATGCCCTAGAATATGACCGGATGTGGAATTTGACAGATTCCCTTCTTCTAGGCGCCGCCACCGAGATATACATCTGTACTGCCAACACCAAAGCTTTTCGTCCGATGGTGGTCAGAATGGAAAAAAAACATCTATTCAGCCTAGCGTCACCTGCTATTGTTCTCGCCTTGACACTGAGTACGTCGAATCTAACGAAGAGGTAACACCCGCGAGCTTTAACCATTTTCTTCAATCATCTCTAACCCTCATTTCGCAGGCTGCTAGCGTCGAGCCCCCAACAACAAGTAACAGCGGTCGGCAGATTCTATATCAACCTTCATCGGCCACTCCAAACTTAGGGCGTGATGCTCCATCTCCATCGGCTCTCCTCAAGACACCTCGGCCGATGGGACAAAAAAGGAAAAAGTTAGCGCATCGCCCCTCCCTAAAGAAGCAGAAAGCCGATGCCGATGTCGTTGTGCCGACGCCACCTTCTCCTCAAACAACACCGGCCCCCTCATCTCCTCAGGTACTCGCCAAGTTTTAATATCATTACCTGCTTCCTCATTTATCTTAACCAATTTTCACTGCCCCACTTCAGCACGAGTCATCGGTGACATCCAGAACCTCAATCCCCCTTTCGCAAGCTCCGATCCTACCTCAGACTCTTTTGTCTATCCCCTTAACTTTCAATCCTTTACCGACGCCAATACTGAGCCAATGGCTTTCCCAAGTTGCTCCGCCTTCAGCACCAAGTCCTCCAGCCGTCGATGAGACCACTCCTATTCTCGGTTGACATCGGCCCCTCTGAAGACAACCTACTCATCCTACTGAAGCCGATGTCATCCGATCTGCCGACGTCCTTCCTCAGGTAACCTTTTTATGCTCATATTTTGCTTTTAATCTTTATTCTCTCAGACCGCTTTACTAAAGGCGATGTACAAAAACCATCCAATTTTCCTAATGTTTAGAATCGGCTGTACTTAACCTTGAATTGATCAACGCCGACTTGTTCTCTCCCGTTTGACATCTAGGTCAATATCTGGAGGTAGAAGAAGCTACAGCCACCAGTGCGGCCTCCAAATCCGTCCTTCTCAGCCGATGTGTGCGAGTACTTAACGAGCATCATCAGTCGGCTGGAAAATCCGATCAAACGCACTGGCTAGAAGACTGCGGGCCAATTCGGGCAAGATTGCAGACATCGAATTCCTCTACCACCTGCCCGAACTTGTTGATGCATTGACCCCTGCAGCATACCTGGAGTCTCATAGGTTTAAACTCAATCAGCTTAGACAACACATAGCCGATCGTGCTGACCAGCGCAAGATTCCTGATTGGCTTCCAAATTCTGCTCCCTGGGAATATGATCTATTGACACCATCTTGAAATCTTTTAACAAATCCATACACTCTTCATGATATGACCTCAAAACATCATCCTTGCACTCATATTCTCCAGACAACTGTTGACACCCAATAAAGAATCACCAATTATTTCTATGATATCGGCTCCGATTTCCTTCAAAAGCTGTAGCCCCCTTTAGCACCGCCTCGTATTCCGCTTGATTATTGGTCCGATAAGGTTTAATTGTAAAAGCAAACTCAAAACTTGCCCCCCGAGGCGATAACAATAACCAAGCCGATACCAGATCCATGTTTGCAAACCGATCCATCAAAAAACAAAGACCATGGGACGGTTCCCACATAATCCTCGTGAGACCCTCTGTGCTGCACAATGAAATCGGCCACTGCTTGTCCCTTGATTGCTTAGCCGATTCATACCTCAAGTCGAAACTCCGTCAAAGCAAAAATCCCACTTACCAACTCGCCCTTCAAAACTGGAGCCGACAACATATATTTAACCACATCGGCCTGGCACACCACTGTACATTCAGCCAATAGGATGTAATGCCTTAACTTCGTGCACGAGAAATATAAACACAGGCATAATTTTTCCACCGCATGATACTTGTCTCAGCATCCAGAAGTCTTCTGCTCAGATAAAACACAACTCGCTCTTTGCCTTCAAATTCCTGAATTAAAAATAGAACCGATGGATTTCTCATCGGCTGACAGATACAATTTTGAACGGTAGTCCTTCTGCGGCGGAATTAAAAATAGGTGGGAAACTCAGATAATTCTTGATCTCATCAAATGCCCTCTGCTGTGCTGCCCCCACACGAACTTTGATCGGCCTTCAACTTCAACAACGGCGTGAAAGACTCAATTCTCCCTGACAAATTTGATATAACCTTCTTACAAAATTAATCTTACCGATCAACGATTGCAACTCTGTCTTATTGCTTGGTGGGTCTGTAGTCTTAATGGCTCTGATGCTTCGCTGACTAACCTCAATCCCTCGCTCATGAACCATAAAACCCAAAAATTGCCCAGCCGATACACCAAAAGCACATTTATTAGGATTCATTCCTTAGTCCGTATTTCTTGGTTCTCTCCAGCACTTTTTTGTAAATCGGCTATATGGCTTTCCTCACTTCTGGACTTGACCACCACATCATCAATATAAATCTCTACCAATAAGCCGATGAGATCATGAAATATAAATTCATCGCTCTTTGATAAGTTGCACCGGCACTTTTCAATCCGAAAGTCATTACTACCCACTCATACAACCGATAGCTCATGGACACCGAAACGCAGTCTTATGTATATCTTCTTCGGCCATAAAAATCTGATTGTATCCCGCATTGCCGTCCATGAACTGATAATCTTGTGGCCTGAGGCTGCATCCACCAAACAAATCCGCTATCGGCATCGGGTTCATCCTTGGGGGTAGCTTATTCAGATCCGGAAATCAAATACATATCCTCAATTTTCCATTTTTCTTCTCTACCGGGACGATATTAGAAACCACTCAGCATATCGGCATGCTTATGAAATTGGCATCATACAACCTTGTAATCTCCGCCTTGATCGGTTCATATAATTCTGCCTTGAATCTCCTTGGAGCCTGCTTGAATGGCCGATATCCCGGTTTAATAGGTAGCCCGATGTTCAACAATTGATCGGCTTAACCCTGGCATCTCATGGTATTCCCAGGCGAAACAATCTCGATACTCCTTCAATAATGCTATAAATTCTTCTCGAGCCTCAGGACTTAATTTTTGCTTATGTACGTCGGCCTTGGTCTATCTCCTGGTCCTATATCAATCTCTTCCAAATCATCAGCCGATCGTAAATCCCTTGCCCCAATTTCCCCTCGAAGTCTTCAATGGAGCCCATTACAGAGTAAAATCAGAGCCGACTTGCTGGATCGGCTGTATTCCCCTGGTTAGTGACGTTGGGTAATCTCCTTCCCAAACTTTTTCCGGATAAGCACGTCAACACCATCGGCTTCCAGACTGGTAGATCGGTCATAGCAATATTGGTCGACCGATCTGCTCTGCACACTCTCGACTTGATCTCCCTGCCACTTGTATCAGAACTTGATGCATTGTCGAAGGCACGCAGCAGTTTCGCGTGAATCCAGTCCCTGCCGAGGAGCAAACTATACGACCCTTTCCCGTCAATCACAAAAAACGTGGTGGGTAATGTCTTACTTCCCTACTGTCAGCTCCACGTTTAATACGCCTTTCGCTTCAGATGAATTCCCACCGAAGTCTTTTAGCACCATATTTGTCTTGATCAGATCTTCGGTAGTCTCCCTAATTTCCGGAACGTAGGCATGAGGCAATAGATTAACCGCGGCTCCTCCATCAACCAACATCTTTTCATCGGCTTCCCATTTACGTATCCCTTGATGTATAACGGCTTTAAGTGCCGATGCTCTGACTTCCTCAGGTTTATCAAATATAGCTTGATCAGATTTGCAGGCATTAGTTGAGCGAAAACCTCCTCATCCAACCCTCCTTCTTCGATGACAGCGCTTGATACTCCCGAGGCAAAAAGAAAACACCATATTCACTAGCCGGTGCTGATACGTCCTCATCATCCTTCTTCTTCACTTGCCAGAACTTGCCTAGTCTGGTTTTTGGGACGATGATCAACCTCCTCTTGATCTGACGCATTGCTCCCTTTTGCTGTTCTCGGTGTCCGTAAGCCGTTGTGCCCTTCTCTTCTAACTCTTCGTGAATATGCCGCTAGGACACCACTGAGGATTCTGGACTTGTTTCCAATGTGCTTCCTCTTCATCTTCTTCAAAGAACTCTTCATGGATCGGCCCTAATCGGCTATGAACCGATGTTCTTTTCCCAGGCGACGATCTTGTGAACACTCCTGCTGGCTGATCATGCCGATCCCCTGTACCGCTGCACTCGGGGCAATTTTCAGCTGATGGCAATCTCATCCCTTGATCCCAGCAGAAACGAAAAAAGGGCAGTTCCAATGCGGATTATATTGTTCCGGTCCATCCCCCTGTTTCATCGTACCTTGAGTACTTCTCTATCATACCTGATGAAGTAATCCTTGATTTACTCTGACGTTTTCCTTCATCGGCTGAGTTCTGGACGATGACCCCGCATAAACCATATTTACGGGGAACGGGTTGCCCATCTATCTTCATTGGCTTTTGTCTTCAAACTTAATTCGTCCTTGCTCACGGCCAGCTGAATTTGTTGCCGAAAACCTTACACTCGTTAGTATGGTGCGATATCGCGTTGTGCCATTTTGCAATACTTTTTCTTTTTTAGTTCTTCGGCTGATGGAATCACGTGGTTTGGCGGCAATTGTATTTGCTTTCCTGCAACAACAAATCAAAGATCTTATCGGCTTTACTCACATCGAAATCATATCGTTCCTCTTTGCCAATATCTTTGACCCATGGCATGATACCGACTTCTTGTTTTGGCCCACTCCGCCAATCCAACCTCAGCGTCGGACTCCTCATCATCTGGATCCGTTGAATATACCTGAACCCGAGCAACTCTCCTTTGGTACTTGTCTTTTTCGCCTCTTGAAACGGCTTTCATGAGCCAATACCTTCTGTACTAGGTGCGACAAAGATTCGAACTCTTGAGACGAAAACCTTTCCTCTGATTGGCGCCAAGAGTCCCTGAAAAGCTAAATCGGCCAGATGCCCATCGCTCAGGTTTAAACTATAACACCGGCTTCTGATATCCCGAAATCGCTGAATGTATTCCGGTATACTGTTTCATCTGGTCGCTGCTTAACCGATGTTAAATCCGACAGTCTCAGCTTGTGAATCCCAGCGAAGAAATATTTGTGAAACTGTTTCTCCTAGATCGGCCCACCCCCGAACAGAATTCGCGGTAACGAGGAGAACCATGTAAAAGCCGATCCAGATAATGATAAGGGAAAAAACCTAACCTTTAGGGCCTCTTCAGCCGATGCTTCCCCGCACTGCGCCAGAATCGGCTGACATGTTCTACTGTAGATGTGTTGTCCTGCCCTGAAAACTTAGAGAAATCCGGGACCCTGTATCGGTGTGGTAACGGAACCCTGTCAAACCACTCAGGATATGGGTGCCGATACATGAACGCTTGCTCCTTGGGCTTGATCCCGAACTGCTCCTTACTATTTCTTCAACCCGTGCCGACAAATCTTCCTCTCTTGCATTCTCCTGTTGATATTGCTGATACTGCATCGGCGGGGTTGGTTGCCGATTCTGTCTGTGATACTCCCTCTGGTAAGTACCTGGATCGGCTCCTCCTCCCGGATAATTCTGCTGATATCCCCCATAATAAATAGATCGGTGATATCCAGGAGGGATATCCTGTTGCCCCCGGCCTGGTTTTGTGCGAACAAGTGTTCTGGTACATCTCTGCTAATGTTGTAATTAACTTGGCCTGGCTCTATCTTCGGTGGGAGAAAAACAGGACCCCGAGTTGGCTTCTTGGGCAATCGAACCATCAACAGTCTTCTTGATAAGGTTGTGCAATGTATTTACTAAGACCCCCTGACTGATTGATGAGTGCGTGGTGCACAGCCTCGTTGACCATCTCCTGTAAAGGCTTGATTGGTGGACTCTCAGGTTGTATGCGGCTCGATTCTCCTACCAGTACTGGTTTTGGAAACTGAGACTTCTGAATCGGCCCTTGTCTTGTCATTACTGAAGGATTCTAAACACAGCTTCTGGAAATTTGTCATGGTCTGTTCAACTTGCTGTTTTTGTTCTTCAGTTAGATCTTCCATGGTGACCGGAATTACGTTGTCCATCTTGACTTCTTTTTCCAGCCATGTTGAAATCTAGATTGAAAACAATGTTTGTTGGGCTCAAAACTTCGTGTCCCACCGGGCGTGCCAAAAGCGTGTTGACGCCGAAAATCGCCGGGTCCTGTTCGGCGTCTGGGTGACACGCGAAGGCCTGGGAGATTTGCTTCACTCCAGTGCAGGTCCTAAAGTTTGAGGTTCGTAGGCGTGCCAGTCAATTTGACCTGTAATTGACAAGGAGGAAAATGTTAGATCAATGAGCCAATCGGCTGGAAGCCGATCTAGACTCGTTTCATCAGCCGATGGCCGATGTACACTGTAGCACTTATACGTCGGCTTAAGACCGATGATGGCAAGGACAATAATGTAATAATAAACAAATATCATGCTAGCCGATCATTCGAAGAGATATTCGAAAACCGGCTATAAGCTAGATAAAATAAGCAAGTATAATGCATGAATAAATCAAACAGATCCTAGCTGATCATGATCTAGTGTTACTGGTATTATTATGAAGGTATGCCTGCACCCGGGCCCTTGCTCATATCGGCTCCCAAGATCTTCGTCCTCTGTCCGGGCCCATGCACTGGTCCTTACCCGGGCTCATGCCCGGGCCCTTACCTGGGGTCGTGCCCGGGAACCTGCTTGTACTTGTGCTTGGATCGGCAGAATGAACCATCGGCTATCCCTTAGCCGATTGTGACAATAATACAGGCAAGAACAAATAATAAATATGCAATAACGTAAATGATAAATAATTGATAAGCTAGCCGACTGCTTAATAAAGCGAACACAGGATAAAACAATGAATAAATGTAGTCAGCTTTAACAGGTAACTTATCGGCTAAGCACTCCGATAACACCATCGCACAACACCATCGGCTTATTTAAGAGTAAAGCTATTTATCGTCAGTCTAGTAGATCGGACCTAACCGTTGCAGCACAGACCGACAATAATAACAATGCCTCAATGAGTCGATAGATATAATGCGATCGTGATGAAAATAACTTATCGGCTATACACTCCGATAAAGCGCCTGCACACAACGCATGGCTCAGCAGGATCGACTTATCATTGCAGTTCAGTAGGTCGGACCTAACCGATGCAGCACGAACTGATGATAAATCGCTCCCAATAAGTCGATACAATCTGTGCACACGTGATGTGATATACCTAGTCAATCTATGAGATCAAACTAAACTGATGCAGCCATAGATAAAGTAAATATATCGTGGTAAGCCGACTACCATAAACCGACTAGAATATCGGACCTAACCGAGGAAGTCCTAGCCGATTGGTAGTCGGTGTGACGAGACTTACCCTCTCGCAGGAGTTCGGACCTAACCGATGCAGCCCGGCTCGAGAAGCAGGATCCGTCGGAGGGGTGGCGATGCGCCGAATTTGTATTGATCGTTGTGATAGATTTACAAGGTCCCCGGGCATACGTATATATACCCCGAGTTACATGAGTCCTTATAGGACACGATATATGATTTCCTATCTATAACAGAAAACACTAACGAGACCTGACCGGACACGAGATCAGGTTTCCTAAAAGAAATAAACCTTTTCCTAATAACTATAGTAATTAACTGCCACGCGCGGTCTTCACGGCTCCTTCTCAGACTCGGTCTGCTTCTTGGATCAATTTCCATTATCCGACTGCAACCGTCCTCTTGACCGAATATGATACAGGTCCTTACCAAATTTTGGCGTTAACACTCGCTCTCCAGCCGTCTCAGCTTCACCGAGCCGCAATCCGAGATCGGCCAAGAACTCCCGGGCGCACCCGCAGGATTCGTCGCCTTCGGCATGATTGGAGGTGGTGAGATTTGGGGGAAAGCAAATCAGGGGCTTGGAATAAACGAAGAGGATTGAAATCACCCAAGTCTGGGTGGGGAACGGTTGCTGCTAACCCTAGCCGGGCGGGAGGCGAAAAGCTAGGCGCGAAGGTGGAAGACGAAGAGATTGGCTGCTTTGGGGAAGACGACGGAATCTTTTTCTCTCTCCCCATCCTTTTATAGCCTGTACCGACTAGATGGGCCCAGGCCTGCACAGTTGGTATTGGGCCGACAAGACATGAGTTCCTACAGTAGCATGCTCCATGTGGGCCGCCCGCAGGCTGAGTTGAAATTATAGCGCTGGTGCTACCCATAGGAATCGATGAGGTAAACAGATATGCTTCATGAAAGCCCTGTTGCTAAACATATATGTTTGGGTATCTGTTTTATCCACCAGGTCTCGAGGATATATCCTTACAAGGATCACAAGCTGGTCTTTATTAAAATTGGGGATGCAGGTATCTTTCTCGGGAACACCTGACCACATAATGGATTTATTTTCATAAAGTGGTACTCGGCCTACATGCGTAGCCATCAGTTGCCATGAGCGACATTATCCCAGCTGACATGACGCTGAAGAGTCTAACTTTCGAGTAGTGCACTATTCAGGAGAGACTATAAATATCTATTCCCGCTGACATGATGCGGAAGAGTCTAGAAAAGACTATAAACTCATATTCCGACTGACATAAAGTCTAAGAGTCCTATATACGAGTAGCCTCCTACTCGGCAAGACTATAAATTATATTCCGGTTGACATGATACCGAAGAGTCTCATATACCAGTAGTAATCTACTCGGGAAAGACTTCTAGGTTAAAGATCTTTGACTTTATGTTTAATTGTCTTCACAATTAAGCACAAAGTCGGGGGCTACACCTAATAGGTGCGCCTATTCGGCGCACACTATTCATATATTTACATGAAGCCCTTCATAGCCTCGCTGCTAGCTGACATAAAGCAGAACTCGGGAAGACTTACTCGGACAAAGAGTACTCGGGAGCATCGCACTCGGGTAACCTTCACCGTGGAGGATGAGCACTCGGCATCAGCTGTGACTCAACTATGAAGGTCTCAGGGGCTACTGTGGGAGCCATGGGCCCCGGGTACCTCACTACAAGCACATGGGCCACTCGGATAGAGGATGGGCCAGATCATGTAATTAGAGATAAGATAGCACCCGGCAGGCTGTGCCTTGTACAATAAGGAAACATAGCCTTAGTCGGATAGGATTCTATCTCTAAGAAGGAAATCCCTTGGTCGTATCCGACTGGGATCCTTACCATGTACCCCTGTCCCCTAGTATATAAAGGGAGGCAGGGCGCCCCATGAGGGCACACCAGATCATTGATCATAAAACCACCTCAGAGGAATAACACCTCAACTGGACGTAGGGTATTACCTCACATCGAGGGCCTGAACCAGTATAATTTTCCCGTGTTCCTCTGCAATCCACCGAATTCCAGGTCGCCGAGTTGCCCCATAGTATTATTGCTGGTGCAAAGCATCGACAGATAGGTTAAAACAAGCCATGCGAAATAGATTTGTTCCTCTTTCCTATCAACGTGACTTGCGTAGGAAACTGCAACGTTTAGTACAAGGTACTATGTCTATTCCGGAGTATTACGTTGAGCTTCAGAAGAGCATGATTCGTTGTGGGGTAGTGGAGGATACAGAGGATAAAATCTGTCGTTTTTATGGTGGTTTGAGGCGTGAAATTCAGGATATTGTTGATTATAAGGAATATAGTACTGTCAATCGTTTGTTCCAGCTTGCTGTGCTTGCAGAGAAAGAATTGCAGGAACGTCAATAGAGGAACCAGAGCAACTTTGGCATTTCTTTCGCGCCACGAACAACAACAACCGCAGGATCGACTAAGCCGTTCCCTTCTTCGTGTAATCGTACAGCGCCGTCTAGATTGGTTTGTAGAACCCTAACTTCGTGTGCTAAATATTCATCTGTAATTCAGGTTATGTTTTCTTTGTTCTTGCAAATTTCTTTGATTGTTTGCAGGAGCAAAACCTTCGTGGTTAGGTCGACTACATGAGAGCGTGGTTGATAATAACTAGACGTGCGGGTGTAGCGAGTGTGAGGTGATGATCTACTGATCGGAAGCCTCAAAATGTGAACGTCCACACGTCGCCAAATCGAACCTATCGAAAGATCGGGCACCCAGTCGCATCAAGTGGTATCAGAGCCAAGGTAATGAGAAAAAGAAGAAAGACATAGAGAAAGAAGATCCACCTGTTGTTCCATGCATGTTTCAAGATGGTTTAATTAAGAGTGCACCTACAGTATCTGAAAATGAGAACAAAGGTAACAGAAATGGTGCTACATTCACTCAAGGTATGGACAATTCTGATATGCTATATATGTCCACTAATCATATTAGTTTAGAGCAATCACCAGTGGAATCATGTGTTAAATTACCTTTGTCACACGATGATTTGGTTCCTATTTCTTGTGATAAAGAAGAGTTGTGCAATGCTTCACTTATATCCATGTCACAACTAGTGAATGAACATGTTAGTAATGTTGTTGAACCTCCATGTGCTGATTTTAGACATGTTGTTCACATTGCTAGCGAGAATGAAAAGCTTAGATTGATATCTTGTTTAAATACTTGGGGCTATATTCAATTTGATGATCTTTGTCCACTCAATTATTTAGAGAAGAAATTATTTGCTAGATCTGATTTGCCATGTCCTTCTCATGTGATTTTTCATGTTATTGGCAATTATGATAATAAAGGAGAATATAATGTGCATAGAGTATACATTTGTTCGAATTTTAATATACCTCCTTTTCATAATGACATGTCTTGTCTAGAGTACCGCATGAGTATAAATAATTCTCTATCAAGTTCCTCTAGTTGTTTAAATGAGTTGCAGTTGCAGGTTGGTTTGCAAGAAGGGGAGTGTTGTGAGATGCACGACACTACAAAGTGTTCTCCGTATTTAAAAATTTTAGAATCCAACCATATGCACAACACTACCTCACCCTATGTTATGAAAGATAAAGATATGTTCATCAAGCTTAATGACAAGGTGAAACCGCGAACGATTTCCAATCAAGAAGGGGAGGATGATGAGCACATCACTAGCTTGGATATGACCATAGCTACCTTATGTATTCATCAACCAAAGGTGCATGCTTTCTACGTAAGATTTACGTGTTATATATTTGAACAGCTGTTACTACACCATGAGCTTTGTGTGTTCTCGTTTGCAGAGATACTTGCTTGGGTGAAGGGATAGAGACCGAGCGCAAGGAACGCATGGATGATCAAAGAAGTTGATTGGGGACCAAACCAAGACCTTACCCAAGTTTACTCCTACATCACCACGTCACTTTTGGTCCATAGAAGGCAAGAGATGAAGTTCAACACGTTTTGGATTCGGATTCAGGCCTCCTAACAGCATCAACTTCAAACGGATGTAGCTGCTGATCCAGAAGGACTTTCATTGTCCATGAGTACTTGTTGAAAAGCTTATGGAGTGTACTTTCAGATGGTTTTGGTCCCACATCAAAATTCCTCCTGAGCTATCCCGAATCATCGAAACAAAACACGTACCTCTTCTAGTCCAATTCTGTTTGGGCCTTGGGCCTTGTAATTGTGTCGTGGGCTAAGCCCAAGGGGTGTGCACTCTAGGGTTAACCCTAGGACGTCCCAACTCATATATATACAGTAGCCGTCATCGTTTAGGGTCGGGTTTTGCTTAGATTATTCTGCCATTGCAGTTTCGCCGCCTTGATCGGTTTGTAGAACCCCAACTTCGTGTGCAAAACATTCATCTGCAATTCAGATTGCATTCTTCCTTGTTCTTGTGAGTTTCTTCGATTGCTTGTAGGGATAAAACCTTTCTGGTGAGGTCAACTACATGAGAGCATGGTTGGTAACAACTAGACATGTGGGTGTACCGGTTGCGAGGTGACGATCGCTGATCGAAAGCCTCAAAACGTGAACGTCTTCACATCGCTAAATCGAACCTATCGAAAGATTGGGCACCCACTCGCATCAGTTGTAGTAGGTAGAATATCCTTGTCTTGATGCCTTGTAAGACCATGCCATTGGTATGCTCAACCTACCCATTGCTCTGCGGGTGTGCCACAGATGCATAACAGATCTTGATGCCGAAGTCGTCACAGAAATCTTGCAATACGCCACCCGTGAACTGAGTACCGTTGTCCGTGATGATGCGGATAGGGGCCCCAAATCGGTGTAATATACTCATGATGAAGTCCTTTGCTCATGCCGCTGTTATGGTAACAGCAGGCTTTGCCTCAATCCACTTCGTGAATTTATCCACTGTGACGAACAAGTGTGTGAACCCTCCTGGCGCTTTCTTGAAAGGCCTGACCATGTCAAGCCCCCATACTGCAAAGGGCCAAGAGATTGGTATTGTTTGGAGTTCTTGGGTTGTTTGTCTTGCATAGAACTGGCAACCCTCGCATGTGCGAACTATGTCTTTTGCATCTGTTACTGTTGTTGGCCGAAAAAATCCCTGCCGGTAAGCCTTTCCAACTAACATCTTGGATGAGGCATGGCTGCCACATATGCCCGAGTGGATCGATTGCAGAATCTGCTTGCCCTCCTCGGTGGTGACGCAACGCATGAGGACATCGGATGCACTTCTTCGGTACAGGTCTTCCCCGACGACTAGGAAACTCTTGCTTCGACGTGTGATTTGTTCGGCTTGACTGCGATCTTCTAGGAGTTCATCGACCAGGAGGAATTTCAGAACAGGAGTCCACCAATCTTGACATATGTTCAGTACTTCATTTGTTGCCGGGGTAGGTTTGCCTCCCGACTGCTATGGCGCTGGTTTCTTCTTGACTGACGGCTCCATGAGTTGCTCGACAAAGATCCCTGTCGGGACCACTTCTCGCTTGGATCCCATGTTTGCTAATTCATCTGCAGCATCATTGTATTATCGCAGGACATGTGTTATCTCCAGCCCGTCGAACTTATTTTCCAGCTTTCGGACCTCCTGACTGTACGCCGCCATGGTATCGTCGAGACATGTCCAGTCTTTCATGACTTGGTGCACCACGAGTTGAGAATCTCCTCGCACAACTAATCAGCGGATGCCAAGTGATATAGCAATGCGGAGCCCGTGGATGAGTGCCTCATACTCGGCGACATTGTGGGAAGCCGGGAAGTGGATCTAGAGAACGTACTTGAGTTTTTCGCCGGTGGGGGACGTCAGTACAACGCCAGCCATGGCGCTGCCGATCCGTAGAGAACAGTCGAAGTACATTGTCTAGTACTCTAGCTTCGCTGTTGATGTAGGCATCTGAACTTTTGTCCACTCGGCCATGAAGTCGGCTAGAGCTTGTGATTTGATTGCTGTCCGTGGCTGAAAGGTGATGTCGAACGCCATCAACTCGAGCGCCCATTTAGCGATTGGGCCGGTGGCCTCGCGGTTATGCAAGACGTCCCCGAGTGGATACGATGTGACCACTATGACTTGATGCGATTGAAAATAGTGCACCAGCTTCCGGATAGTGATGAATAGGCCATAAAGCAGCTTTTGGACCTGCGGATATCTCATCTTTGAGTCAGCTAGGACCTCGCTGACAAAGTAGACTGGTCGTTGGACCTTCTGTATGTGACCCGGTTCGGATCGCTCGACCGCCAACACTGTGCTGACTACCTGAGTGGCTGCCGCCAGATATAGCATTAATGGTTCTTGGGGCATAGGTGACGCCAACACGGGTGGTGATGTAAGAAATTTCTTGAAGTCTTCAAAGGCTAGCTATGCTTCGGGAGTCCATTGGAAATTGTCTGCTTTCTTCAATAACTTGAAAAAGGGCATGCCCTGTTCACCTAGTCGGGAAATAAATCGGCTGAGTGCCACCATGTAGCATGTCAGCTTCTGGACATCCTTCTGGCTAGTCGGGGGTGCCATGTTCATGATTGCATTGACTTTCTCCGGGTTGGCCTTGATGCCACGATGCAAGACGATGAAGCCAAGTAGCTTGCCAGATGGCACACCGAAGGCGCACTTTTCCGGATTGATCTTCATCTTGAACCTTCAAAGGTTTTGGAAGGTTTCTTCCAGGTCAGCGATGAGGTCTTCTTTGGACTTGGTCTTAATCACCACGTCGTCGATGTAGGCCTCCACATTGCGCTTGATCTGAGTGTGTAGACACCGCTGAATTGCTCATTGATACGTTGCTCCAGCGTTCTTCAAACTGAACGGCATAGTTATGTAGCAGTATGCGCCAAATGGCATGATGAAAGACGTCTTGAGGCAGTCCTCCTCCTTCAGGCTGATTTGGTGGTATCCCATGTAACAGTCGAGAAAGCTGAGAAGTTCGCACCCCACGGTTGAGTCCACCACCTGATCTATTCTCGGTCGACCAAATGAATCCTTGGGGCACGCTTTGTTGAGATTGGTGTAGTTGATGCACATGCGCCATTTACCATTTTTCTTCCGGACCAGAACTAGGTTTGCCAACTAGTCCGGGTGGTAGACCTCTTTGATGACCCGGCTGCGAGGAGCTTTGTGATCTCCTCCCGAATATCATCTTTCCGGTCTTGTGCGAAGCGCCGTAGCCGTTGTTTGACTGGCTTGGCATTTGTCTTGATATTGAGGGCATGCTCGATCACCTCCCTTGGTATGCCCGGCATGTCGGACGGTTTCCATGCGAAGATATCCTTGTTGGCTTGAAGGAAGGTGACGAGCACGTCTTCCTATTTGGGGTCGTGTCCGGTCCCGACTAGAGTAGTCTTGGAGGGGTCGGAAGGGTCCAGGGGGATCTTCTACGCGTCAGAGTCCGTTGAAATTCCCGACTTTGCTGCTTTTTTCGCCGGAACTTGGTCTTCCTCGACTTCAGTTGTGACGGCTTGTCGAATGCTGTTGCGTCCGACTGCCACCTCTTGTGATTGAGCCAACTCGCAGCTCTCCTTGTCGCAGGTGAAGGCTTAATCGACGTCACTGTGGAGGGAGAGGACTCCGGCTGGCCCGGGCATCTTGAGCACCATGTAGGTATAGTGCGGTATCGCCATGAATTTGGCGAGCGCTGGTCGTCCGAGTATCGCATGGTATGTGGTTTTGAAGTCGGTGACCTTGAAGCAGATGTTTTCTCTGCGGAAGTTATCCCGCGTGCCGAAGGTGACCGGCAAAGTTATCTACCCGAGGGGTGTTGAAGACAGGTTGGGAATTATCCCGTGGAAGGGCACAGTACTTGGCCGCAGTTCTGAAAGAGGAATTTTCATCTCATCCAATGTCTTGGAGAAGAGGATATTGAGCGCGCTACCTCCATTCTTTAGGTTGATGTTTTTGACGACCGGGTCCAGGACGAATGGGTAGCGTCCCGGGTGTGAGACCCGATCTGGATGATCTACGCGGGTGAACGTGATGGACATCTCTGACCAACGCAATTACTGGGGGGCATCTGCTGTAGAAACCACGTTGACGTTGCGTGCTGTTAGCTTCTGCTTCCGCTTGGACTTGTACGCAGACGGCCCTCCGAAGATGTGGTTGAGCTCGGCTTGGGGATCCTAAAAATCATCGGCCGGGCCCGAATCTGGCTTGTCTTTGTCCTTGTTGGCGCCAGATGATGAAGCCTGCTCGGAAGCAAACTTCTTGAGTATGAAGCAGTCTTTGGCCGCGTGCTTGCCCTTGGGGTGGAAGGGGCAAGGCCCATTCATGATTTTCTGGTAGTTGTTGTTCCGTGGGGGCCGCGTCCGAGTTAACTCCATGTTGGCCACCTCATTGTCCGACTTCCACTTGCGGCTGCCGGACTTGTTTTGTGATGGCTCGTTGTCGGCTTTCGCCTTTTGGTCCTTCTGCCGAGGCTCTTTCTTCTCGTCGAGGGCCTCTGCGACCACTTCGGCCGAGTCGGCGTATTTGTTTGCCATATCGATGAGAGCCCGGACAGAGGCTGGTGGCTTCTGAGTGAACTTTGCGATGAACGGGGCGTCCTTGACTCTCTTGCGGAAGGCGGCGATGATGACCTCGTCCTTGATCATAAGGATGGAATTGCGCTTCTCGGAGAACCTCTTGATGAACTCACGAAGGGACTAGTTCTTCCTCTGGTGCAGCTGATAGAGATCATGCTCGAAAGACGGCCACTCTTAAGTCCCTTGGAAATTGGCTATAAAGCACTCCCGGAGTTCGCCCCAGGAGCCGATTGATCGTCTTGGGAGCCCTGTTAGCCATGTCCTCGCTGAGTCGGCCAGGTCGACCGGGAGGTAGTTAGCCATGGCTTTTTGGTCACCTCCGGCAGCTCGGATTGCCAAGGTATATACGGTAAGCCAGGACTCGAGGTTAGTCTTGCCGTCGTATTTCTCGATTCCCGTAGGCTTGAAGCCCGACGGCTAGTCGACGTCTTGTAGCTCCCGGGTGAAGGCTGGTACACCTTCATCTTCGTGAGGGCTCTGGCTCCTACCACAACGGTTAAACTGCTCGTGGTGAAGACTGAAACGCTCGTGCTCGTCCTCTAGTCGGCGTTGCTCGTCGTCTTCGCGTTGACGGCGCCGAGCATTAATCTCTTGGCGGAGATCACATTGTAGTCGGACTTGGAGGTCTTGGTTGAACTGGCGATCGTTCTGAGGGCACCGCCGATTGTTGTTGTTGGTGTTGCCGAGTGATGTCTATTGTGACTCCGCGTGCAGCTAACTTGAGCCAACCGCCCGGCGTCGTGTTGATGCAGACGAGCCTGCTGTCGGAGAACCTGACCGGTTGGTCAGTACAAGTGTGTCACCCGACTACTGGTGCTGCTGACAGGCAGCAGCTGTAATCATCGCCTTGATGTTGGCGATGGTGGGGGTGGCTTGGTGATTAGGTCTGAGCTGGAGTGTGTCCAACAGGGTTGCAGCGACCATGATGTTCTGCTGTGGTGTGACGAAGACGTCATGGTCGCCGACTTTGGTCTGGAGGATCTATTGCTGAGCGGTTCGCCTAGCCCTGCATAGCACGTTGTTGCGAGGCTCACGATCGGCCCCCTCCTGTTGCCGTAGTCGACGTGTGTCGATGTTTTACACTAGCAATACAACTATAGGGCTACTCGGTTAGGGGAACTCAATGGATTGCAAAGGAACACAGAGAAGATTTTATACTGGTTCAGGCCCTCGAGGTGAGGTAATACCCTACGTCCAGTTGAGAAGTTATTCCTCTGATGTGTTTGTCGATCAATGATCTTGTGATCTCGTGCCCCTTGAGGGGCGCCCTGCCTCCCCTTATATACTAGGGGGCAGGGGTACAGGATAAGGATCCCAGCTGGATACGGCCAAGGGATTTCCTTCTTAGAGATAGAAACTTATCCGACTAAGACTATGTTTTCCTTATCTTACAAGGCAAAGTCTGCTAGGTGCTATCTTATCTCTAACTTCAAGACTCGGCCCATCCTCTATCCGAGTGGCCCATATGCTTGTGGTGAGGTACCCGGGGCCCATGGCCTCCACAATAGCCCCTGAGACCTTCATAGTTGAGTCACAGCTGATGCCGAGTGCTCATCCTCCACGGTGAAGATTGCCCGAGTGCGATGCTCCCGAGTACTCTTTATCTGAGTGAGTCTTCTTCCCGAGTCCTGCTTCATGTCAGCTGGCAGCGAGGCTATGAAGGGCTTCATGTAGATGTATGAATAGTGTGCGCCGAATAGGCGCACCTATTAGGTGTAGCCCCTGACTTTGTGCTTAATTGTGAAGACAATTAAACATAAAGTCAAAGATCTTTAACTTGATAGTCTTTCCCGAGTAGATTACTACTGGTATATGAGACTCTTCGGTATCATGTCAACCGGAATAAACTTTATAGTCTTGCCGAGTAGGGAACTACTCGTATGTCGGATTCTTCGACTTCGTGTAAGTCGGAATGCGTGTTTATAGTCTTGCCGAGTAGGATGCTACTCGTATATAGGACTCTTCAGCATCATGTCAGCTGGAAAGGGGGTTTATAGTCTTTTCTGAGTGGCGTCCCACTCAGGAGTTAGACTCCTCCGCATCATGTCAGCGGGAATGAGAAATTTATAGTCTCTCCCGAGTAGTGCACTACTCGAAAGTTAGACTCTTCAGCATCATATCGGCTGGAATAATGTTGCTCATGGCAACTAATGGCCACACTGTAGGCCGAGTACCACTTTATGAAAAAAATCCATGGCGTGGTCAGGTGTTCTCGAGAAAGATACCTGCATCCCCAATTTTAATGAAGACCAGCTTGTGATCCATATAAGGATATATCCTCGAAACCTGGTGGATAAAACAGATACCTAAACATATATGTTTAGCAATAAGGCTCTCATGAAGCATATCTGTTTACCTCATCGTCTCCTGTTGGTAGCACCAGCACTATAATTTCAACTCAGCCTACGGGCGGCCCACATGGAGCATGCTACTGTAAGAACTCATATCTTGGTGGCCCAGTACCGGCTGTGCGGCCCAAGCCCGTTAGTCGGTATCAGCTCTATAAAAAGCAGGGAGAGAGAAAAAGATTCCTTCATCTTCCCCAAATCAGCCAATCACTTCGTCTTCCGCTTCCGCGCCAAACTTTTCGCCTCCTGCTCGGCTAGGGTTAACTGCTGTTGATGTTCCCCGCTCGAACTCGGGCGATTTCAGTCCTCTTCGTCTCTTCCAAGCCCCCAATCGCTTTTCCCTCAAATCTCTCCACCCCCAACCATGCCGAAAGCTTTAGATCTTGCGGGTGCGCCAGGAAATGCCTAGCCGACTTCAGATTGTGGCTCGGTAAAACTGAAGTTGCTGGAGAGTCAATTGAAGTTGTCAAGCTAGGAGGTGATCCGTTGGTGGCCAGCTAAGGGTGAGTCGGTCCCAAATCCCCAATCTGGTGAAACAGTAGTTTTTGCCTCTTTTTTCGATCGGGGTTTGTGCCTTCCCTCTTCTGCGTTCTTCCGCCGCATCGTTGACTTCTATGAGTTGGAGTTGGTGAATTTGAATCCCAACTTGATTCTTCAAATCTCCATATTTGTTACTCTTTGCGAGTGCTTTTTGGGTGTGGAGCCCCATTTTAATTTCTTTAGGCACCTGTTCCACATCAAACCCCAGCCCTCCAAGAATAATATCAATGTGATTGGGGGTGCTGGTCTCCAATTGAGGAGTGATGGGAAGAAAGCATATCTTGATCTCCCATTGAAATCTTCCTCGAAAGGCTGGCACAAGAAGTGGTTCTATTGCACAGATCTGGCTCCCTCCTTGCGTCCATTCACCGGCTTGCCACCGGTAGTTTTACCAAATTGGTCAGCAGATCCAACCTTTGAGAAGATGGGCCAGGTGCATCAATTGTTGGAGAAGTTAGAAAAGCTTAAGGAAGCTGGCCTGACCGGGCCTTGGGTTGCCCAGTGTTTCCTGACTCGGCGCATCCAGCCGCTGAAGCTGAGGAGCGTGTTCGGCTGGGATTTTAAGGGCAAATTTGATCCTGACCGAGTAAGCCACGAGTCGGCCGACAAGTATAAGGTGACCGAGACCCTGTTTGGTTACTTCTCCAAGGGGGTGATCGAGACCGAAGACGATAAATGCCGGATCGCGGCTTTCAGCTTCCTTTGGCCCCGTCCCAAGGTAATCTTTGTCCTTCTTCTTTGACGAATGCCTGTGGGCCTGTATCTGCGATTGCCCAGCATTATGTGATATATATTATTGAATCTTCTGTAGGAATGCGAGGAGTTCGATGAAGACTCCCGCCCGTTGTCGGCCGTTAAATTGAAGAAGAGGCCGAGGAGCCCTGCTGCTGCCCAACCCAACTCCAAGAGAGCGGAGAAAAAGCTTGTTCTATATCGGGGCGAGGGGGCCATGACGCCGCGTGTCGTGGTAGGAGGTCTGAAGATAAAGGACACCGCCACCGCGGCGCCTAGGCGATCAAGTCCTAGGTTGGGACCAGTACGGCTGAGCTCGACATTGTCGAGCCCGGCAAAAACCGCCGAGTAGACGGTCCGAGCGGACGCCGAGCACACAGGTGCCCGAGTCGGCCATGCACCAACAGGGGCCACCTCCAGTCGCCGCGCGCCGCCGACTACTTCGCCGACCAGGCCGACAACCGGGCGTAGCGCTCCGCCGGGACCCGGATCGCCCGACGGGAGACTCAAGTTCTCCAAGAGGTAAGCTGCTTCGGATCTTCTGAGGTTCCTGTTTGTTGTAGTAGTATTTTGATGTCTGTTTTGCCATGCAGGAAACATGCCGATATCGATCTCAAGGAGACCGCTCCGACTGCTTCCCTTGAAGTGCCCGCCCCAGCCGAGCCGGCCCCCGCGAGCGCACCCGCTGAGCCGATGGCCAGCCTAGTCACAGAGACTGAGGTGGTCCTGACTGCGGGGCCGCTGGTGCCACCTGACCAAGGGGTGGTTACTGAGGTTGCTGTCCCAGCCCCTGAGTCGACGCCCGCTGCCGAGACCGTTGCCGGAGCCCCCGAGTTGACCCCCGAGGCCGCAGGGGATGCCGGTGTGGGGGCCAGGACCCCGTCGCCATCATTGTCGTCGTTGTCGTCGTCGTCGTCGCTGTTGGAGATCCCAACCTTCCTCGGATTGAAGCTTCTCCGCGTAAGTTCTCCCGGACGTTCACCTGGACGGTGCCTGATGGAACCGCGAGGAGGTTCAAGCTCAATGAGGCTGCGGCGAGAAGGGAACGCAAAAGCTTGCTCCGCGCTGCCATTGTCGGGTCCAAGGGGGTTCGAGTATGATTCTTGCGGTGGAGTCCTGGTGGTCTTCCTGTTCTGACGTCTGGCTCCGTTCTTGACTTATTCTCTTCCTGAGCAGAAGCTTGTTGATCGTAACGAGGAGATGACCGGGATCTTGGTCGAAATGGCCCCCCATCTCGCGGAATTAGAGCAGCTCCGGGCGTTAAAGGCCGAGATGGAGGAGCGCCACACGGGGAGGGAAGTCTGGCTGAAGGACACCGCCACCTAGTTCAGGGATGAAACTTGGGCCCAAGCCGGGAAGATTAGAGGTAAATCCCCCGAATGCATCTTCCCGACTGAACCATTGATGTATTTCTCCAGTTGCGTTGTTCCCGACTGCCCAGTTGTGTCATGGCTGCAAGGTTGAGTTCTTGACTACTCTGTTGTGCAGCCCTCGAAGCCGAGTTAAAGACCCGAACAGAGAGGGAAGCCCAGCTGAAGGAGGCCGAGGAAGCCAAGGCCGAGCTTGAGAAGGACAAGGCCGACCTGACAAAGGCCAACGCCGAGCTTGAACGGGAGAAGGCCGAGTTAAAAGAGGCCACCATCAAGCTCGGCGAAGAAAAGGCTAGATTGGAGAAGACCGTGGCCGAGTGGGAGGCCGATTACACGAGTAAGTCTCCGTCTCGACAATGATCTTAACCAATCCTTTAATCATTCCATCTGCAACCGTGCCTAACAAGTTTACTTGTCGGTGGACCCGGGAAGACCTCAGAGCCAATGCCCAGGCCCAATATCAGTTTTATACAGAGGAGATAAGGGTTATCAGGGAATCACGGGAGGCCCTCGTCGGGTCCGTGAAAGGGTTCATTGATCTGATGGATCCCTGCCCTGTGGGAACCAGCTGCAGCCGAATCCCCCAAGTGGAGGCGCATCTTGAGGATGCACCGAGTGCCCTGAAGGGGTACTCGGATAAGCATGTCATTGCCGGCGTGGCCTAGACCCTGGCGATGACCAAATCAATCTACCCGAGGGCAGACATTGAAGCCATCGGGGAGGGGTTTGCCGAGGAGACAACGCCCGAGGAGGCGCTGGAGCTGATATCACGGGCGAGGCCGACTGCTGAGATAATCACCCGAGACCTGGGTCTGTAAGAGCAACATATCATGTAGTCGGTATGTATAAACTTTTGTGGAAAACATGTGTAAATATATGTGCAATGCCGCCAAGCTTTGAATTATTACTCAGTTGTCATTAGCTTTACTTGATTGTATAGTCTATGCCGAGTTAGTCTGTCAGAACTTCATAAAATCGCTCAACGTAAGAAACTGTACTCGGGCAAACGTGAGTCGTAGTAAGGCTTCATAACTAGAGTAAGACAAGCTCGTGTATTATTGACAAAACACATATATACCTGCAGCCCCCGACTCACTACTCGGTTGATACAAGCGGCGTAGTGAGTCAAAAACTATACACATGAGAAATTATAAAGCTTAGGTATAGAAAGGACGTAGCTATTTTATATTCCATGAGTTGCTGATAAGGGCACCGTCTTCGGTCTTCAGTCGGTAGGCGCCTGGCCGCGTGACCTCGGCTATAATGAACGGCCCTTCCCAGATTGGGGATAATTTGTGCCTGTCTTTGGTGGTTTGTATTTTCCTCAAGATGAGATCCCCGACCAAAAAGGCGCGGCCACGGACATTGCGATTGTGGTAGCGACGCAGGCCTTGAAGATACGTTGCCGACTGGATTGTTGCGATGTCCCTTGCTTCTTCCAACTGATCTAGCTCGACCAATCGGGTATTGTTTGAGACGTCTTTTGAGTAAGCCCGGACTCGCGGAGAGCCGAACTGTAACTCTTTCGGTAGCATAGCCTCAGCACCGTAGACCAGAAAGAAAGGGGATTGCCCTGTTGCCCGACTAACCGTGGTTCTGAGAGACCAAAGAACAGATGGGAGTTCTTGTACCCAGTGGCCCGCGTATGGTTGTAGTCGCTCGAATATCCTAGCCTTGACGCCTTGTAAGACCATACCGTTGGCTCGTTCGATCTGCCCGTTGCTTTGCGGGTGCGCCACAGATGCGTAGCAGATCTTGATGCTGAGATCTTCGCAGAAGTCTTGGAATACGCTGCCCATGAACTAAGTACCGTTGTCAGTGATGATGCGGTTAGGGACCCCGAATCGGTATAGTATACTCATGATGAAGTCCTTTGCTCGTGCTGCTGTTATTATTCCAACGGGTTTGGCCTCAATCCACTTGGTGAACTTGTCAACTGCGATGAATAGATGTGTGAACCCTCCTGGCGCTTTCTTGAAAGGCCCGACCATGTCGAGCCCCCATACAGTGAATGGCCAAGAAATAGGGATAGTTTGGAGTTCTTGGGCTGGGAGATTGGTTTGTCGTGCGTAGAACTGGCAGCCTTCACATGTGAAAACAATGTCCTTGGCATCTGCTATTGCTGTGGGCCAGAAAAATCCCTACTGGTAAGCCTTTTCGACTAACGTCCTGGATGCGGCATGGTTGCCACATATGCCCGAGTGGATCGACTATAGGATCTACTTGCCCTCCTCGGTGGTGACGCAACGCATGAGGACACCGGATGCGCTCCTTCGGTACAGGTCTTCTCTGACTAGTAGAAAGCTTTTGCTTCGACGCTTGATCTGCTCGGCTTGATTGCGATCTTCTGGGAGTTCGTTGTCTAGGAGAAATTTGACAACAGGGGTCCGCCAGTCTTTACATATGTGTAGCACCTCGTCTGTAGCCGGGGTAGGTTCTCCTCCCGACTGTTCCGACGCTGGTTTCTTCTTGACTGATGGCTCCATAAGTTGCTCGACAAAAATTCCAGTCGAAACTGCTTCTTGCTTGAATCCCATGTTTGCTAGCTCGTCTACAGCATCATTGTATTGTCGTAGGACATGTGTTATCTCCAGCCTGTCGAACTTGTTTTCCAGCTTGCGGACCTCCTGACAATATGCCGCCATGGTATCATCGAGACAAGTCCAGTCTTTCATGACTTAGTTCACCACGAGTTGAGAATCCCCGCGCATAACCAGTCGACGTATGCCGAGTGATATAGCAATTCGGAGCCCGTGGATAAGTGCCTCGTACTCGGCGACATTGTGGGAAGCCAGGAAGTGGATTTGTAGAACGTACTTGAGTTTTTCACCGGTGGGGGATGTCAATATGACTCCAGCCCCAGCGCTGCCGATCCGTAGAGAACCGTCGAAGTATATTGTCCAGTACTCTAGCTTTGCTGTTGATGTAGGCAGTTGAACTTCTGTCCACTCGGCCACGAAGTCGGCTAGAGCTTGTGATTTAGTTGCTGTCTGTGGCTGAAAGGTGATATTGAACGCCATCAACTCGAGTGCCCATTTAGCAATTCGGCCGGTGGCCTCGCGATTATGAAGGACATCCCCGAGTGGAAACGATGTAACCACTGTGACTTGATGTGCTTGGAAATAGTGCACCAGCTTCCGGACTGTGATGAGTAGGCCATATAACAGCTTCTGGACCTACGGATATCTCGTCTTCGAGTCGGCAAGCACCTCGCTGACAAAGTAAACTGGCCGTTGTATTTTCTGGATGTGACCCTATTCAGATCGCTCGACCACCAGCACCGTGCTGACTACCTGAGTGGTTGCCACCAGATATAGCATTAGCGGTTCTTGGGGCATAGGTGATGCCAACATGGGAGGTGATGTCAGAAATTGTTTGAAGTCTTCGAAGGCTTGCTAGGCTTCCAGAGTCCATTGGAAATTGTCCGTCTTTTTGAGTAGCTTGAAGAAGGGCATACCCCATTCGCCCAGTTGGGAAATAAATCGGCTAAGTGCCGCCATGCAGCCGGTCAGCTTCTGGACGTCCTTCTGGTTAGTCAGGGGAGCCATGTTCATTATGGCGTTGACTTCCTCCGGGTTTGCCTCGATGCCGCGATGCGAGACGATGAAGCCGAGTAACTTGCCAGATGGCACTCCGAAGGCGCATTTTTCCGGGTTCAACTTCATCTTGAATCGTCGAAGATTTTGGAAGGTTTCTTCCAGGTCAGCGATGAGGTCTTCTTTGGACTTGGTCTTGATCACCACGTCGTCGACGTAGGCTTCCACGTTGCGTCCGATCTAAGTGTGCAAACACCGCTGAATTGCCCGTTGATAGGTTGCTCCAGCATTTTTCAAACCGAACGGCATTGTGATGTAGCAGTACTCTCCAAACGGCATGATGAAAGATGTCTTTAAGCAGTCTTCCTCCCTCAGGCTGATTTGATAGTATCCTGAGTAGCAGTCGAGAAAGCTGAGTAGGTCGCACCCGGACGTAGAATCTACCACCTGATCTATCCTGGGAAGACCAAATGGGTCCTTGGGGCACGCCTTGTTGAGATTGGTGTAGTTGACGCACATGCGCCATTTGCCGTTTTTCTTCCGGACCAGAACTGGGTTTGCCAGCCAATCCGGGTGATAGACCTCCTTGATGAACTCGGCTGCGAGGAGCTTGGTGATTTCCTCCCGAATAGCATCCTTGCGGTCTTGAGCGAAGCGCCGCAGCCATTGCTTGACTGGCTTGGCGCCTGTCTTCACATTAAGGGCATGCTCGATCACCTCCCTTGGTACGCCCGGCATGTCGGACGGTTTCCACGCAAATATATCCTTGTTGGCTTGGAGGAAGGTGACAAGTGCGTCTTCCTATTTGGGGTCGAGTCCGGTCCCGACTAGGGTAGTCTTGGAGGGGTCGGAAGGGTCCAGGGGGATCTTCTTCGTGTCAGAGTCCGCTAATATTCCTGACTTCACCGCCTTTTTTGCCGGAACTGGATCTTGCTCGACTTCAGTTGTGGCGGTTTGTCGGATGCTGTTGCGCCCGACTGATGCCTTGTCGCAGGTGAAGGCTTGCTTGGTATCGCTGCATAGGGAGAGGACTCCTGCTGGCCCTGGCATCTTGAGCACCATATATGTGTAGTGCGGTATCGCCATGAATTTGGCGAGTGCCCGTGGTCCAAGTATCGCGTGGTACGCGGTCTCGAAGTCGGCTACCTCGAAGCAGACGTTTTCCGTGCGGAAGTTATCCCGCGTGCCGAAGGTTACTGGCAATGTGATCTGCCTGAGTGGAGTTAATGACAGGCCGAGAATTATCCCATGGAAGGGCGCAGTGCTCGGCCGTAATTCTGAACGAGGAATCCTCATCTCGTCCAAAGTCTTGGCGAATAAGATGTTGAGCGCGCTGCCTCCGTCGATGAGGGTTTTCTTCAGCCTGATATTTCTGACGACCAGGTCCAGGACGAGTGGGTAGTGTCCTGGGTGTGAGACCCGATCTGGGTGATCTACGCGATTGAAGGTGATGGCCATCTCTGACCAGCGCAGGTACTGGGGGTGTCCGTCGTAGAGACCGTGTTGATGTCGTGTGCTGATAGCTTCTGTTTGCGCTTGGACTCATACGCGAGCGGCCCTCCAAAGATGTGATTGAGCTCGGCTTGGGGATCTTGAAAATCATCAGTTGGTCCCTGATCTGGCTTGTCTTTGTCCTTATCGGTGCCAAATGATGAAGCCTGCTCAGAGGCAAACTTCTTAAGCATGTAGCAGTCTTTGGCCGCGTGCTTGCCCTTGGGATGGAAGGGGCATGTGATGGGGGGGGGGGGGACGGGTTCCCGATCTTCCGTCAGGTAGAGATATCTATCGTTTTGGTGGAATGCGACACACCGATCCGGCTTCAGATCAGAAGATCCGATTCCTGCAACCTTAGCACCACGACTCCTCTGGTTATCAACCGTGTCACGATCTGGTTGACCTCGCCAAGAAGGCTAATCCCTGCCTGCGAAACGAAGAACACAAGCAAGAACCCGAAAGTACGCAACTCAATTAAAGTGACAATTGCGGATGAATGATTAAGCACTCGAAGTTGGGGTTTCACAACCGATGACGGCGACTGTTCTATTACAGATTGATCTAAAGCAAAACCCAAAACCTAACGTGGGCGGCGGCTACTGAATATATAGTCGAAGGATCGTCACACCCCCTGGATGCGCCCTTTAACAGGCTCTAAGACGATACACGGCCCAACGGGCCAAAAGATGGTACCCTGGCAGATTCTGGACGCTGACTTGTTTTGATGATTCCTGTTGACTCCGATGGACTTTGGACGTCAAACCAAAGCCATTGGTTAGCTTATAAAATTATCTTTCCATGCATATGTGGCTCGTCGAAAACGGAGTCCGTATGCGTCCTGGGCGTCCGTTTTACTGTAGGCTGTTCCTGAAGTCCGAGGCAGACTCGAACTCGAGTTGGACTAGGCCTCCGACTTGTCTTGGGTGTCCTTGCTGGTCTTCTCTGCCTCCACACCTCTCTCCAAGTGCTTCATGATCCTCTCCAATGTTTCTAAGCAAGATAACATCATTAGGTAGCAATCTATTCTCAAAACTATGAAAAGGATCGCTTAAGAACGAGCTCACCTCTAGATTTAATTGTTGCATTCGAGCTCGGGTCATTGGACCTTGCATGACGGTTGGAGGATCAGCGGGTGCATCCGAAGGAGTGATGTCCTCATCAGCATGGCCCGCTCATGACCTTCTGGTAGTCATTATTCCGCTGGGGCCACGACCGAGTGCGCTCCATGTTGGCCACCTCATTGTCCGACTTCCACTTGCGGCTGCCAGACTTGTTTTGAGACGGCTCGTTGTCGGCTTTCGCCTTTTGGTCTTTCTGTCGGGACTCCTTCTCGTTGAGGGCCTCTGCGACCGCTTCAGCCGAGTCAGCGTATTTGTTGGCAATGTCAAAAAGAGCCCGGACAGAGGGTGGTGGCTTCCGAGTGAATTTCACGATGAACGGGGCATCCTTTACTCCCTTGCGGAAAGCGGCGATGACGGCCTCATCTCGGATCATTGGAATCTTGTTGCGCTTCTCGGAGAATCTATTGATAAAATCTCGTAGAGACTCGTTCTTCTTCTGGTGTAGTTGATATAAATCGTGCTCAGAAGATGGCCTCTTGTAGGTTCCCTGAAAATTGGTGATGAACTGCTCCCTGAGTTCTCCCCAAGAACCGATCGACCGCTTCGGGAGCCCTGTCAGCCATGTCCTCGCTGAGTCGGCTAGCGCGACTGGGAGGTAGTTAGCCATGGCCTTGTGGTCGCCCCCGGCAGCTCGAACTGCCAGGGTATATACGGTGAGCCAGGACTCGGGATTTGTTTTGCCGTCGTACTTTTCAATTCCTGTGGGCTTAAAGCCAGTTGGCCAGTCGACGTCCTGTAGCTCCCGAGTGAAAGCTGGAATGCCTTCGTCTTGATGAGGGCTTGGGCTTCGACCACGGCGGTTAAACCGCTCGTGATGGAGACCGAAGCGCTCGTTTTCGTCCTCTAGCCGGCGGCGCTCATCCTCTTCTTGTTCATGTCACCGGGCGTTGATGGTGTGACGGAGGTCGTGTTGTAGGCGTCCTCGGAGGTCTTGGTTGGGCCGGGGGTCATACTGGTGACGCCGCCGGTTGTCATTGTTGGTATTACCGAGTGATGTTTGCCTAGACTCCCCGCGTGGCCTACTTGAGTCGGCCACCCGACGCCGTGCTGACATGGATGAGCCCGCTGCTGGAGATCCCGACCGGTTAGTCGGTACCACGGTGTCCCCCGACTGCTGTTGTTGTTGCTGGCAGGCAGCAGCCGTGATCATCGCCTTGATCTTGGCGATAGTTGGGGTTGCCTGGTGATCAGGCCCGAGCTGGAGCATGTCCATCAAGGTTGCGGCGGCACAACATTCTGTTGCGGCGTGAGAAAGACGTCGTTATCGCCGACTTTCGTCTGGAGAATCTGCTGCTGAGCTGCTTGCCCAGCCTTGCGTAGCCCGTCATTGCAAGCCTCGCGATCAGCCTCCTCCTGTTGTCGCAGTCAGCGCGTCTCCTCCTGTTGCTCCTCTTGTAGTCGGCGCACCTCGGGTGGTGGTGTTGAAGCCATAAAGATCTCGCGGAGGAGGAGGAAACTCACCAGATTGGAGTTCGAACTAGCGTTCGAACCGTTATCTGACTTGGTGTCGGACTCCGAGTAGTTTATCGGAGTAAGAACGACCCCGACCTCTCTAGATCCAATCTGAAATGGCGCTTGGCCGTGTCCAAACTGAATCATAGGAGATCGGGTCTGCTGCGCGGGATTTAGACCCGCAGCGTCGCCGAATCCGTGCGGGAGATTGACGATCTCTCCCATTCTTGGCCCAACCCGAGCTGGCTCAAGGCCTAGTGTAAGTTGGACGCCGATGGAGAGAGTTGTCCCAATGCTCGGCGAAGTGAAGGACTACCGCAGTAGATCGTTGAAGGAGATTGCGGCGTCCTGTGGGCCGACTGGCGCAACGTCGGCTGGTTCCTTGGCCGGCTGGATTGGATCTGCTTTGGCCAATGTGAGGTTGCCGATCTGGTCAGCGATGAAATCGAGGCTTCCAAAAGAGATTATGTTTCCAGGGGAGAACTTGTCGCCGTCGATTCTGGTTGCTGGATCCATTGAGCTTGTAGATGTGAAACTCGCCGGAGCCCCTACCTGGCGCGCCAACTGTCGATGTTTTACATAGGCAATATAACTATAGGGCTACTCGGCAAGGGGAAACTCAGTGGCTTGCAGAGGAACACAAGGAGAAGTTTATACTGGTTCAGGCTCTCGATGTGAGGTAATACCCTACGTCTAGTTGTGGTGTTATTCTTCAGAGGTGTTTGTCGATCAATGATCTCGTGATCTCGATATCTCGTGCGCCTTGAGAGGCGCCCTGCCTCCTCTTATATACTAGGGGGCAGGGGTACAGGATAAGGATCCTAGCCAGGTACGGCCAAGGGATTTCCTTCTTAGAGATCGAAACTCATCCGACTAAGACTGTGTTTTTCTTATTGTACAAGGCCAAATCTGCCAGGTGCTATCTTATCTCTAATTACAAGACTTGGCCCATCCTCTATCTAAGTGGCCCATATGCTTGTGGTGAGGTACCCGGGGCCCATGGCCTCCACACCAAATATTCCTTTTTCTAATTCCCACCCAATATTTTCTGAATCCCAAAATGTTTCAGAATTCTAAATATTCCAATTTTCCAATCTCCAAAAAAATATCCTCCATTTTTCAAATCCTCGAAATATTCTACCATTGGAATATTTCCTATATCCTCAAAAATAACCTAACATTTTAGTCTCCATTTTCCATAAAATATTCTAGATTTTCCCAAACATCCTTAATACTCGAGATATTCCTGAAATAATCCAATTCCGAATACCTCCACGATTTCCAAAGTTGTAAAATATTCCTCAGATTTCTTAAGTATCCAAAATTTCAATTTTTTCAAATTGGAATTTTCGGGAAAAACCCCTTTGCTTTTCCCTTTCCTTTTTCTCTCTCCCTCCCTTCTCTTTTCTTTCCTTTTTTTCTTTTTCCCTTTCTTTTTCTTCTTCCCCTCTTCTAACTCCATCCTCCTTTCTTCTTCCTCCGGTTCTCTCTCTCCTCTGGCCCTAGGAATGAGCTCTCCTCTGCCTGCTGCTGCTCGCCCTCGGCCCGGCCTCACGCCACTCCGGCCCTTGGCCCGCTTGGCCGCCGGCCTGGCCTGCGCCCACCGGCGCTACCTCGGCCCCGCCCCGACCCGGTCCAGTCGCGCCGCCACCGGATAACCAAAGCCGCAGCAGCACCCTAGCTCCTCCCCTATAAATCTAGCCGCACCCTGGCCTCTTTTCCTCTTCCCCGTGCCCTAAATCCCCAAGCCGTCGCCGCCGCTCCTTCATTTCGTGCCGCCGCCCTGCATCCCGAGCCGCCGCTGCAAGCCGAGCATGCCGCCCCTGGAAGCCCGTCGCTCGGCTGCTTCCCGCAGCACTCGGAGCGGTAGCCACCATCGTCGTCTCCGTTCACCCGCTGGTGAGTGCCTTCCCGAAACCCGCCGGCGCCTCTGTCCCTTTCTCCCTACTCGGTGCCGCCGTCGTCAACCTCCGAACCCGGCACCCTGTTCCTCCCGTCCAATGCACTGGCATGCCTTTGTCTGTCGCCGTCCCGTCCTACCGTCGATCGCCGGTTGTTGCCATCGCACTGCATCGCCGCTGTTGCGCCGGCCATTGCCCTCGTCCTCCTCGGTCGTGCGCCGTTGCGCATTGACAGGAGCTCGCCCCACTGTGGCCTTGACATGTGGGCCCCTCCGTCGGCTCTTCCTTCGGTGGATGACAATTGGGCCTTTGCACAGCTCCTAAACCAATCCTAGCCATCGGATCATCTCAATCTGATCCGTTCCATCCAAGCCATTGAATTTACATAAATTACCCTAAGCGATCTCGACCGTCAGATCTCCCGAGATCGATCCCATCCGTTCGATTTCCTTAAATCCCGCTCGTGCCACGTCAGCCCTAGCCACCTCAGCTGCCACCTCGGTTGCCACCCCATTACCCTCGGCCACATTGCAGTACACCTCACTAGGAGTCCACCAAACTCCTCCATCCTTTGTTCCATGGACCTAGTCCACCATAAGTCCAGCCACTGACCAGTGGGTCCAACTCCTGTATTTCATTCAAAAATAATTCCTTTAATAATTAAATCTAGAGAATATTCCTTTTCTTTTTCATTTCAGATTTTCTCTGAATTCGAAATTCCGAAGGCTGTATCTTTCCTATCCGAACTCCAATTTGACCCGTTCTTCTACCTAAAATCATCTAAAATTATGATCTACATGTTTATGTACTTTTTATGACTGTATATTTGGAGTTTCTTAGGGTTTTTCTCATTTTGCATCTAGTCACGTATTTTCTGCCATTTTGAAAGGATCACGAAGTTCGAGAAAGAGATCAGAAGACCTATTGAAGACTTTTCTATTGCAAAGCAAGTCACACGACAATCCCCTTGAGCAAGTTGATCTCAATTGTGGAAAACTATTTTGTTTTAATGTTACTGCATGTCAAGCTTTTGAATGTCATTATTACGGGTATTTGTATTATTATCCAATATTCCTTGATTGTGGCCATTACTTTGATATTATACTTGTGCCTTAATACCTTGGATAATTAATGTTGACTAGCTGGATGTCTAATTAATGATCTAGCTAGATTATTTAGGTCCTGCTTAGCCATGCCTACAAACTTTAGCGTCATTTATGTGGGAAACTATTCATTCACCAATGATTAATGGTTAATGGTTATTTTTTCACGATGGTTGGTCGTGGTTGGTTAACTAAACTTGTCAACTAAAACTTGACTGATGGTGGGTTGTGAGCATATGGAATGATGATGATGCTAGTGGTGCTCATGACAATTAAAGACCGGTTCGTGAGCTACTGTTGTGAAGCATTTACCGAATTAACCACAAGCCAGCATGGACAACGGCTGGACTTGTAGTGTAGCATGTCCCAGTAGGAGGCACAATGATGTGTTTAGTTTATAGGTGGTAGTGTCAATAAATCCATAGTGGCAGCACCAATAAGTCCATTTGTTTGGAAGCCAATAGTTTATCTAACCCAGAGGTTGGGCTACCTTTACCAGGGACTTGGCCGATGACCATTCCATTGGGCAAGTTAGATGGTGGTATTTCGGGGCATGGTGACATGTGTGGAACCATGTCTTGTGGGTAAATTGGCACACCTCTAGCCAGAGTAAAACTGCTTGAATAGCCGTGCCTACGGTTAATGAGCGGCCTAACAATATTTTTCGTGATTAGTCCCACACTATTCATTAATGGTGATAATTGATGGAAACTTGGTAGCTTCAGTTTGGATGGTTTTGGATTTGGGCCTGAACTGCATTGAAGTGTTGTTGAGTGATTGGTTTAATATTGATTAATAATTAAACTAAACTATTTTAAAGTGTTTTTAGATGCAAATGTTTAAATGTTGTTTATGCAAATAAGCCATATTATGCCTTTCCTTTGGAATCCTATTGCATTATTTTGCATTCCCTGTATGGCTTGTTGAGTACGGTGGGTGGTACTCAGTCTTGCAATATTATCATCATCAGAGTGAAGATTTATGTGGAAGGAGAAATTTTGGTGTTTGGCTTATACCCCAATTGAGCTGCCTGTGGTCTTGGTGCTAAAGCTTCGCTAGGATTGCCGTTCCGCTACAGTTTTCTTCTGTGTGAGGACTAAGTACCTCTTTTGTAAGTATTTATCGTTATTATGTTTTGGTTATGTTTATCAAATTGTTGATTTGTGTACCTCGACTGATTCCTGAACGAGGATTTAACACACAAATTAGCTTTGGAAATTTTTGGTGAATTTCCAGGCATGACAACTTGGTATCAGAGCCATCTCAACTGTAGGATAAGCCAAACGGTCATACCATAAGGACATCTTTTCTGAAAAATCTATTTGTGAAGAATTCCCCCCTCATCTACAGAATTCCTTACAAAATTTTTATCTATCCTCCCTTCTTCCTTCAACTGGTTTAGTTGTTAAACCTAGTGGCTACCACAATGAAGATGCTAGAAGTTGTCGAGGGTGTCAACAGATGGATGTTGTTTCAAGCATCGAAAAGCATCAAGGAAGATTCTCGGACCCAAGTCATCGTGCCATCTATGAGGAACAAAGATTTCATGCAAGGAACCTGTCCTAAACCCAACCCTAACCTAAAGAGTAGTGATGTTAGTAATAGCACGTGTGTTGCTTGCTTGTGTGTATGTATGGTCTACATCGGGGATGTAATCATACTAGGTTGTTTACTTAATCAACCTGAACTATAACTGCTTACTCACATCACATCAATAGTAAAACATGGTTAAGGTCCTCTCTATAGTGTAACACCTTCTTTCTCGCTCTTTGGCACCTTCAATAGATGGTGCACACCAGGAACGGAAGTTACACAGAGAACAACAACAACTACAGTGATGGTTCCAACACACAGAACGATGGAGCAGCCACCCATATCCCCAACATGCTAGAGAACCCCATGCTTCCTCAAGTCTTAGCCAACCAGAACCAGTTAATGGCCTTGATGACGCAACGGATGTAGAACAACCAAGCTCAGAATCAAGCACCAGCTTCACCGCCCCACTCCAAGCTGTCTGAGTTTCTTCGTGTGAGGCCACCTAAGTTTTCGAGCACTACCAACCCAGTGGAAACTAGCGACTGGTTGCATGCTATCGAGAAGAAGCTAGACCAACTTCAGTGTACAGATCAAGAGAAGGTCGCCTTTGCCTCACACCAGCATCATGGACTTTCTTCAGAATGGTGGGATCACTTCAAGGCGAACAGAGTAGAAGGTTAGCAAATTACCTGGGCAGAGTTCACTGATGGTTTCAAAAGAGCCCACGTTCCTACTGGAGTAGTTGCTTTGAAGAAACGGGAGTTTCATTCTCTCAAGCAAGGAAACCACACTATGACGGAGTTTCTCCACCAGTTCAACCTCTTGGGACGCTATGCTCTAGAAGATGTGCGTATTGATAAAGAAATGCAAGAAAGTTTCTAGAAGGTATGAATCATGAGCTACTAGTTTAGTTGATCTCTGGTGACTATGAAGATTTTCAGAAGCTGGTAGACAAAGCAATTTGTCAGGAAGATAAGCAGAATAGGATAGAGAACCTGTAACATCCTGAAACCATCCTAATTATAAATCATGCGTAAATCTTAAATTCTAGAAATTTTTTAATAAAGGATTGAGCCTTGAACCAAAAAAATCCTTAAGAATAAAATTCAATTTGGCTTGTGGGTATTTTTCTTAAATTCCCCTTGTCTTATAATGCATTCTCAATTTTTACTGGAATTTTCAGAGCAATTAAACTAATTTTAAAGTAACAAAATAATTATCAGAGTTAATTTAAAAGGAAAACTAAATTTAAAACCCCTTCCTTTCTTGGGCCATTTTTGGCCCACAAAACCCTCCGGCCCACCCTGCCACTTGCCCCCCTCTTCCCCCCTCCACCTGGGCCAGCCTCGGCCCAACACTCATCCCCGGCCTCGCCCGGCTTGGCCGAGCCGAGCCGTGCCCATGTCCGTGCCCTGCCACCGATAGGTGGGCCCCACCTGTCGGGGGTGTCTTCTACCTCCGGTTGCCCCTCTCTCTCCTCCCGAAAAACCCTAGAACTCACCAACTCCAAATCCACCTCCTCGGGAGGATTAATTCCAAAATTAAGTTGGGGGTTTTATTGCCCGTTAACTCCCCGTCAATTCCCCCTTGATTCCCCATTCAATCGTGCACTAATTTCATGGATTTAACCCGGGTTACTTCATCCGCCATTAGTGGCCGCTGTCCAAGTCATCCTCGTCGCTGGCGTCGTCATCGTCGTCGCTATTCTTTGGGTGAGGACCCCCAGCCCGTGCTGAAGCCAACCCCATCCCTTCTCTCCCCCTCCTGTGATCTCACCGGAGCATCCTGCTCCACCGCACGCCGGCGGTGGCTCGATCCAGAGCTGCCGCTGCCAATCGTCAGCTATGCCAACATGGCGCCCACGTGGCTTCCACGTCCGCACTCCCTTCTCGCGTGGCAGCCGGTGGGGCCCGGGTGTCAGTCCGCACCCCCTTCTCCTGATGATGTCATAAAAGGATTTTCCTATATACAAATAATTTCAACAATTCGCAAATATCCATTTAAATTTCTTATAAACTTTGGATGGCCATATCTTAGTCATACAAACTCCAATGTCTCTAAATTTTCTTTAAAATGCATAGAACCCAATTATGTGCTTTGTTTATACTGTTTTGATGCATTTTCATAGAGTACTAATTTTTGTTTACGTATGTTGTGTAGACGCCGCTTGTCGGAGGATGAATCCTCGACGGCGGGAAGTCAGGAGACCCCCCTTTTGAGATTCGGCCAGGGGAGTAGTTCTCAGGCGAAGCCGACGTCAGGGTGTAGAAGAAAGATACGCGAGGAAGACGTAGAAGAAGCTGCGGGGTTCGGACCGTTCGAAGCGGGTCCGGACCGTCCGAACCGTAGTGAAACAGAAGGGTTCGGACCGTCCGATGCGGGTCCGGACCGTCCGAAGCGTGGTGGTCGCACGGGGCGTCCGGGAAGACAATCAACAGTTGCGCACAGAGGAGGCAAGAGGATTTATACAGGTTCGGGCCGCCGGAGCGTAATACCCTACTCCTGTTTGTGTGGCTATGTGGGAGAATGTGGTATGCTGTGTTACAAGGTGAGCTCAGCCCGCTTGCCGGCGCTGAGGGAGAAGAACAGTAGGCCGAGAATGAGCTCGGGTGTTGGGAGCTGGGAGTTAGAGGTCCTCAGTTGAGTCTCCTCTTCACTGGTGGCTTGGATCCTCCTTTATAGATTTAGGGGAGTCCACAGTGCCGAGATCGATGAGAGAGCTAGCTACCATTCGCTCGTACGCACGCCGCCGCCTGCCGCGCCGCGCCGGAGGGACGTCCAGTCGCCGCCTGGCTCTGCTACTGCGGTCGGCCGGAGCATGGTCTGCCGCGGGCGGCTGGAGCACAGAGAAGTGACAGCGGCTGTGTCCTGGAGATGTTGTCGGGATGCTGTCGGGAGACAGGCGGGGGGTGCCCTGTCACCTCACCGTTAATGCGAATATTTGGGGAGCTGGTTCAGAGCCTGCCGGGGACCGACATGTGGGCCCCGGGCAGGGATTGAGTCGTTGACACCCGGAGGCAAGGCACGGGCCCGAGGCCAATGAGGCCCCGGGGCCGAGCCGATATAGACGACGCCCCCGGGACGAGCCCGGCGCCGATGACGATAACGCCCCGGGGACGAGCCCGGGGCCGGTGGAAAGACGGCCCCCCGGGGATCTGCCGTGGCCGAAGACCCACGCGTCCCCAGGGCATGTGGGACCCCCTGTCCCATTTCGCCGACACCGCTGCTCCCGATTCTCCACTTTTCTTCGAGGTTGCTGCTGAAGACTTTGGTTGTGAGCAAGGCAAGTCATACCCACTTCCTTGTACATATTGATTACCCATGGATTTGTACAATTATTTTTATTTAAATTAATGCATTATGATTTACGAAAATTCATGCGATAATATTGTTTTACTATAGCCTATTGCTAAAATCCTTGTTGTAGCCTTATTATTGTTAATATTCCTTGACAACCCTAGGTAACTAAAAACGAGCTAGTTTTTGTGTGTATATGTGATGCAAACTAGCTAATCTAGCTTATTCTTAGCCCATGCTTAATTAGCAACAACTTAGTCCTTTTATGAGATAATTGGGGAAATGACCAGAAAATAATATTAAAATATTGCTAGACTTGGTTATTGCTGGTTAGCTTGGATAAGAACCTTCTCTATTCAAAATTCCCCAAAACTCTGTTTTTGGCTGGGCTTGAGGTGCATGGAGGGTTCTGTTAGTTGCACCTCGGGCGTCATAAGGACAGGTCTTTGGGCATCAGTTGCAAAGCATAACCGTACTACCACATGTCAAATGGGTAAGGCTTAACCTGTAGCTTAGATCAGCTTTAGAAATTGGAACATGGATAGAGGTGGATGACGTCTGGTTGTTGACCGATGTCTCTGGCAAATGAAGGTCACCGGGGGTCCGGGGATCGAGATGCCGGGGGCATCGACCATCTACCTGTCCCAGGGGTCTGGCCGTAGATGGTTGGTGTCGGTTCCTTTGTCTACGGTTGACCTAGGTGAAGGGTTATGTCACAACTTCTGTTCCAGATACCGTGGTGGTATGGGGCACGTGGGAACACATGAGGAAGTTGTGTCTTTTGGGTAAAGATGTACACCTCTGGCTAGAGTATAATCTATTTGAATAGCCGCGCCTTCGGTTATGGGCAAGCCTAGCAATGTACCAAAGTTAGAGCTTGCTCTGTAAAAATTGACTAATGGATCAATGGTTAAAATGTGATGGTTGACCGGGATGGGTTTGGTTAGCCTTGGGATAGGCAAGAACTAGATGAGCGTGGTATACGCTACCCTGGGATAATTTGATCTTAGAGATAGAATCGGATTCATAAAATTGCTTTAAAGGTTATTAATAAAATAAAATGTTGTTTAGTGCAAAATAGCCCTATTAATCCCCTTGTACTCCCCTAGCATTATTGATGCATTATTTCCGAGTATGGTTTGTGGAGTACTTGGATGGTACTCGGTCTTGCTCTACTTTTCCTAATCCAGATGATGAGTTCCCCAGTGATGAAGGCTTCGATGTCTAGCTCGTTCCTGCCGTCTAGTGCCTGTGGGCCTAGTCCCCAGCCTTTCTAGTTATGAACTTTAATTGTTTATCTTTGCTCGTCTAGGCGTTTGGTCGCCCATGTAATAATTTAAACTATGTTATCGCTTCCGCATGTGTACTCTGATATTAAATAACTTTGTATTGTGTACCTTGCCTCCTGGGACAAGGATTAATGCACTTGCGTATGGAAATTGTTGTGTGATTTCCGGGCGCTACAAGTTGGCATCAGAGCCCCCTTGACCCTAGGATGAGCTAGATGGACCCAGCCTTAGAAAAATATTTTTACAAATGAAATTTCTATAATTGTGACCTTGCTCTACTTATTTCATTACAAACCTTTTTATTTACTGACTTTTTCTTTTTACTTTGAAAATGTTGTAGATGGCACCCCCTCTCTCTCGTCATGGCTTGGACTTGGGAGGTTTTGTTCTTGAGCTACGCGGCTTGCGCATGGCCTTGGGTTACACGCAGGAGGTGGAGCACACGAGTACTGAGTTACCTATTGTGGATGGTGATGATGACTCCCCTCGTGCTGTCTAGTAGGTCTCTGCCTCGCTCCTCGCCAGCTCCGCTCACCGTCAGCGAGACCGCACCTCGCTGACGGTCACCTTGGGAGGAGACACCTTCGCGGTTGCATGCCAGAGCACAGCACTTCTCGCCATCGGGGTACTTCACTAGAAATACCCGGGAGAGCTACAGCACACGTCCTACTGCTTCGACCGGGTCTATTCGACTCGGTAGTCTACTTTAGCTTCAAAGGTACTGACAGGGAGGATGACACCACTATCATGCACTTGGCACGGATGGTGGCCACCTACGACACTGCTCCCATCGACTTCCACCAGCTCGTGTGTCAGGGAATGGTGCAAAACAACATGAAGATCTTAGAGCTACACTAGGAGAATTTGAAGCTTTAGAAGGAGTTGGATGCCATGGAGGAGGAGTTGCGCTAGCTCAAGATTGCATAGGGACAGATCTGTCACCCCAAGCTCTGCCGTGTCGCCCGCAGCATGAAGATCACAGCACGCAAGAGCACCTCCAGACCAGTGATCATCCATCAGTCTAATGCAGAGGCCAAGTTCTTGGAGGATGGCATCTCCGGCAGTGACAGCATCGACACCCTAGTGATCGTTCTTCACCCTAGTGCTGGCCCTTTGCACCAGTAGACGTGTAGTGATAGACACGTCCCTGTTTTTCCTCGTTCATCTTCATTGGAGTCTTTCTATTGTTTTTGTATATATGTGGGACTGGGTTATATCAGTATGTTGGGATATAACCTTGTTCGTGTGTTTTTAAGTACTTGAACAATATAAGGAACCAACAACAGAGCAATAAAATTTGAATAAGATGGTAAAAGTGCTTGTCTAAGCTGATCTTCTCTTTTGTTCTCTATCTCTGCATTTGGATGGCCACCATAGATGGTTTACACTAGGAGAACCACGCGATCAGAAGGGAGTGGTCAGCAAAAGGAAAATCAAGGGCAGAACCAGGAGACTGGACAACACCAAGAGGAACTTCCTCATCCTCCGCCCCAGCCCAATGTGGAAAGCCCCATCCTCACCCAGATCCTCGCACAACAAACCATTATGATGGCTGCTCTTCTCCATCATATGTAGAACCCGCCTGTTGCCGCTCAATCTCCACCGCCGCCACCACAGTCCAAACTAAGCAAATTTCTTCACATTCACCCACCCACTTTCTCTAGCACCACCAACCCCATGGACGCCCTTGATTAGCTCCATGCCATTAACAAGAAACTTGATACCATCCAATGCACCAACATTGAGAAGGTTACCTTTGCAGCGCATCAACTTCAAGGACCCGCTTCTGAATGGTGGGATCATATTGAAGCTACACAGCCAGTGGGACAGCCAATTACTTGAGGAAGGTTCACAACGGCATTTCGGAGGATGCCTGTACCCGCTGGCATTATGGAACTTAAGAAGCGAGAGTTTGGGGACTTGAAACAAGGCAACCGCTCTGTGACCGAGTATCTGCATGAGTTCAATCGCCTAGCAAGGTACGCACCAGAAGATGTGCGGGAGGATGGGGACAAGCAGGAAAAGTTCTTGGCAGGTCTCAATCCAGCTAATCGCTAGTGACTACGCCGATTTTCAAAGACTCGTTGACAAGGCCATACACCAGGAAGCCAAGCACAAGGAGATTGATGCCATCAAGTGACGCATGGCCAACTTCAACAGTGAGCAAGGACCAAGCCAATGACTCCAATACACCATTCCTTATCAAGGTGGATCCTTATCGTGTTCACAGAACCGCCAAGTTCCCCAGGCCCGACCTCAGTTTGTCAACAGGACAGCTCTGTCACAGCAGAACAATTTCGCCCGCCATGGACCAGCAGTAGTCATGGCATAGTCAACTGGGGGAATTGTACGCAAGGACGGCAGTGGAAAGGCTCTTCTTTGCTTCAACTGTCAGGAACGGGGCACTTTGCCGACAAATGTCCGAAGCCCAAGCATCCCCAATGACATGCGCCTCCTCGCAACAACAACAACGGCAGCAACACCACAAGGAACCGTGTCAACCATGTCACCGCAAAGGATGTACAGGCTGCCCCGGATGTCATAGTTCATACGTCCCCTGTTAACTCTGTACCTGCTACAGTTTTATTTGATTCTGGAGCTACACATTCTTTTATATCAAGAAGATTTGTGGGGAAAAATGGTTTGAGGGTAAAAAGTCTTCGAAATGATATGGTGATCACTACCCCAGGCGGACGAATGCCGGCCCAACAATTTTGTCCTTCTGTGTCCATAGAAATCCAAGGGGTTTCTTTTCTGCCAACTTAATCCTTCTAGACATCGAAGATTTAGATGTCATCCTAGGGATGAACTGGCACACCAAATTTCATGGCATATTGGATTGCACCAGTAGAACAGTCATTTTGAGTAATGGAGCAGACCAACCGGTAGCCTTTTATGCTCAGCCCACAAGCTCGGCACAGCAGAGCTTGCATCAGCTTAGTCTGAAGGAGATCCCTGTGGTTAAGGAATATCCCAATGTTTTCCTGGACGACTTACCAGGAATGCCACCAGAAAGAGAAATCGAGTTTTGGATAGATTTGGTACCCGAAACCGCCTCAATCTCCAAGAGACCCTACCGCATGGCCGCCAATGAACTGCAGAAGTGAAAAAGCAGTTGGAGGAATTGAAGGAGAAATGATATATCTGTCCCAGCACTTCACCTTGGGGAGCCCCAATCATCTTCGTGGAAAAGAAGGATAAGACGAAAAGGATGTGTGTGGATTATCGGGCTCTCAACGAAGTTACCATAAAGAACAAATACCCTCTACCAAGGATTGATGACTTGTTTGATCAACTAAAGGGAGCTAGGGTGTTCTCCAAGATCGATCTTCGATCTGGTTACCACCAGTTGCATATTCGAGAGGAAGATATCCCTAATACAGCTTTTACAACCAGATATGGTTTATATGAGTGCATAGTGATGTCCTTTGGGTTAACCAACGCTCCTGCATTTTTCATGAATTTGATGAATAAAGTGTTCATGGAGTATTTGGATAAGTTTGTGGTGATCTTCATAGACGATATCTTGATTTACTCCAAGTCAGAGCAAGAACACGAACACCATCTACGATTGGGAGAAATTTCATCAGCATCAGCTCTACACCAAGTTTAGTAAGTGTGAGTTTTGGTTGATGGAAGTAAAATTTTTGGGACATGTAATAACGGCTCAAGGTGTGGCAGTGGATCCTTCTACTGTGGAATTTGTCACCAATTGGACACAACCCAAGACGGTTACTCAGATCCATAGTTTTCTGGGTTTGGCTAGCTATTATCGGAGGTTTATTGAGAATTTCTCTAAGATAGCCTGGCCCATGACCCAATTGTTGAAGAAGGAAGAGAAGTTCATCTGGACTCCCTCGTGTGAAGAAGCATTTCAGTTGCTTAAGAAGAAGCTAGTCTCCGCTCCTGTGCTAATCCTGCCGGATGTCTGGAAAGATTTTCACATTTATTATGATGCATCACACAAAGGACTTGGATGTGTATTGATGCAAGAAGTGCATGTTGTAGCTTATGCTTCCCGACAGCTACAACCACATGAGAGTAATTACCCCGCACATGATCTGGAACTAGCAGCCGTAGTCCATGCTCTGAAAATTTGGCGGCACTATCTCATCGGGAATCGCTGTGAGATATATACAGATCATAAGAGTTTAAAGTATATCTTCACCCATCTAGATCTAAATCTGCGACAGAGAAGATGGTTGGAGTTGATTAAGGATTATGATGTGGGAATTCATTACCATCCCAGCAAGGCAAACGTGGTTGCAGATGCTTTGAGTAGGAAAAATCAGAACTATATAAGAGTTTGATCGGATTCGCCAACCTCCCTAAATTTGCCAACCAAAAACTGTCTTGATAAATAAGCTTTCCCCGAGAAGCTGAGACTGTGGTACCACCTAGAAAAAGACCTGCCCCATTGATCTGTGCAAAGAAATGGAAAAGCTAAACCTTTGCGTGGTCAGGAAGGGATACTTGACTACTCTTGAAGCCAAGCCTATGCTCCTGGATCAAATCCATGAAACGCAGGAAAGTGATGTGGATATTCGGGAACTTAGGAAAAATATGCGAAGAGGAATGGCAGTGGGTTTCATGGAAGATGAGTTTGGAGCAGTATGGAATGGAGAGCGCATCTATGTCCCAAACGATCTAGATTTGAAGAAACTCATTCTGTAGGAAGCTCCCGAAAGTTAGTATTCCATTCATCTCGGCATTACTAAGATGTACCAGGACTTAAAGGATCGATGCTGGTGGGTAAGTATGAAGAGAGAAATAGCAGAATTTGTGGCTTTGTGTGATGTATGTCAGCAGGTCAAGGCAGAACATCAAAGACCAGCCGGATTTCTGCAACCGTTGAAAATACCAGAGTGGAAATGGGAGCAAATTGACATGGATTTTATAACTGGGCTTCCTCGAACACAAGGATGGTATGATTCAATTTGGGTAGTGGTTGACAGATTGACTAAGGTAGCCCACTTCATCCCAGTCAAGACTACTTACTCAGGAGGTAAGCTGGCAGAACTGTATTTCTCTAGGATTATGTGTTATCATGGGGTACCCAAGAGGATTGTGTCCAATCGAGGTAGTCAGTTTACTTCAAATTTTTGGTAGAAATTGCAAGAAGAGATGGGCACACGACTCAATTTCAGCAATGCTTATCATCCCCAAACAGATGGTTAGACCGAGCGTACCAATCAGATTCTGGAAGATATGCTTCGGGCTTGTGTTCTAGACTTTGGAAAGACATGGGATAAGAGCCTGCCTTATGTTGAATTTTCTTACAACAAAAGCTATCAAGCTAGTTTGAAGATGGCACCCTTTGAAGGGCTATACGGACGCAAGTGTATAACTCCCCTTCTTTGGGATCAGATCGGAGAACGCCAGGTGTTTGGAACTGATATTCTGCGGGAAGTAGAGGAAAAAGTCCGAGTAATCCAGAAGAATCTAAAAGTGGCTCAATCCAGACAGAAGAGTTATGCTCACAACCGACGCAGAGATTCGGAATTTGAAACAGGGGATTATGTATATCTACAAGTCACACCGCTTCGTGGTGTACGACGGTTCAACACAAAGGGCAAACTTGCACCCAGATATGTAGGGCCCTTCAAGATATTGGGAAGAAGAGGGTGATGCGAGACTAGGTGCTTGACCTTCCGATAGGTTCGATTTGGCAACGTGTGGACGTTCACATTTTGACGCTTATGATCAGTGGATCGTCACCTCGCATTCGCTACACCCGCACATCTTGTCGTTATCGGCCACGCTCTCACGCAGTCAACCTAACCATGAAGGTTTTGCTCCTACAAACAATCAAAGAAATTTGTAAGAACAAAGAAAACACAACCTGAATTGCAGATGGATGTTTAGAACACAAAGTTGGGGTTCCACAAACCGATCTAGACGGCGAAACTGCAATGGCAGAATAATCTAAGCAAAACCCAACACTAACTCGACAACTTCTACTGAATATATAGGGTCTAGGGTTGGCCAAGGACCCCTGAATGCGTCCCTAATGGACTCTGACACGATAAAAGACCCAGTGGCGTAGCACCCTGACAGATTCTGGATCCTGAATTGTTTGGACGATTTCTGTTGACTCAGAAGGAATTTTGATGTGAGACCAGATCCATTAGAAAGGCGGTCTCGTTAGCTTTCCGTACATATCTTGAACGTTGAAAACGGAGTCCGGATGTGAACTGAGCGACCAATTTAGTGCGGATTGCTCCTGGAATCCGAGATAGACTCGAGCTTGATATAAATTGGGCCTCCAACTTGACTTGAACGCCTTTGCTGGCCTTGTCCGCCTCCTAGCCTCTCTCCAAATGCTTCTTGGTCCTCTCCAAGATTCCTAATCATAATTAAATCATTAGGTAGCAATCTATTCTCAAAGTCACCAAAAGAAGAACTTAGGAACGAGTTCACCTAGAGATTCAATTGTCGTGCCCGAGCTCTAGTAATTGGCTCTTGCATAACAACTTGAGGATTGTTGTAAGTATCCAAAGGAGTGATGTCCTCATCAGAGGAGAAGTAGCATATCAGCTTGAACTACCTGCGTCCCTGGGATATGTACGTGATGTGTTGTGAAATGTTTGCGGGTACCAACGGAACAAGCGGACCCTGATCAAATAGAATTGCAAGAGGACCTGACCTATGTGGAGAAATCGGTGAAAATACTGGACACATCCGAAAGGCACATTCAAAACAAGGTGATTCAATTCTGTAAGGTCCAATGGAGTAATCATTCGGAGGATGAGGCCACTTGGGAGCGTGAAGATGAGTTAAAGTCAGCACATCCGTATCTCTTCGACAGTGCTTCCGAATCTCAGGGTCGACCTTCTCTATAAAGGGGGTAGGTTTGTAACATCCTGAAACCATCCTAAATTATAAATTGTGCGTAAATCCTAAATTCTAGAAATTGTTTTAAAAAGGAATGAGCCTTGAACCAATAAAATCCTCAAGAATAAAATTTAATTTGGCTTGTGGGTATTGTTCTTAAATTCCACTTGTCCTTAATGCATTCTTAATTTTTACTAGAATTTTCAAAGCTAAAATAATTTTAAGTAACAAAAAAAATTATCAGAGTTAATTTAAAAGGAAAACTAAATTTAAAATCCCTTCCTCTCTCGGGCCAGTTTTGGCCCACAAAACCCTCCGCCCCACCCTGCCACCCGCCTCTCCTTCCCCCGCCACCTGGGCCGGCCTCGGCCCAACCCTCACCCCCGGCCTCGCCCGGCTCGGCTGAGCCAAGCCGCGCCCGTGCCCCGCCATCGACAGGTGGGCCCCACCTATCGGGGGTGTCTTCTACCTCTGGCTGCCCCTCTCTCTCCTCCCAAAAACCCTAGAACTAGAACTCCCCACCTCCAAATCCACCTCCTCGGGAGGATTAATTCCGAAATTAAGTTGGGGTTTTATTGCCCGTTAACTCCCCGTCAATTCCCGCTTGATTCCCCATTCAATCGTGCACTAATTTGATGGATTTAACCCTGGTTACTTCATCTGCCATTAGTGGTCGTGGACGAGCTATCGGAGCTTCATTTCCTCTTCTCCCGGGCTATAAGACGGCAGAATCCTCCTCGCCTTCCTCTCCTTTGCAAATCCCGAGCCCCCTCTCTAATCCTCATTTCCTTCGAGTTTTCTTCTCTCCTCTCAATCAAAGCTACTCCGGCGAGCTTTTCCGCTTCATCGGAGCCCCGCCTGGCCTCGCAACTTCATGAACTACCCCAACATCACTTCCTCTCCGCTCGCCGACAATCGGAGCCGCTCCGTCGACGCCGACCCGGACCGCCGCCGTTGTCCTCGTCGTTCCCGTCGTCGTCATCATCGTCGTCGTCTCCGTGCTTTGGGTGAGGACCCCCGGCCCGTGCCGAAGCCACCCCTATCCCTTCTCGCCCCCTCCCGTGCTCTCATCGGAGCATCCCACTCCGCCAGCGCCGGTCATCCATTGTGCCGACGTGGCGGCCACCATTGTGCCGACGTGGCGCCCACGTGGCCGCCACGTCCGCGCTCCCTTCCCACGTGGCAGCGCCGTGGCACCTACGTGTGTGCTGGCATGGCACTCAGTGGGGCCCGCGTGTCAGTTCGCAGCCGCCTTCTCCTGATGATGTCATAAAAGGATTTTCCTATATAAAAATAATTCCAACATTTAAATTTCATATAAACTTCGGATAGCCATATCTTGGTCATACGAACTCCAAATTGACCCGTTGAAGTCTCTAATTTTTCCTTAAAATGCCTAGAACTCAATTATGTGCTTTGTTTATACTATTTTTATGCATTTTCTTAGAGTAAAGCCAATTTTTGTTTATGTATGTCGTGTAGACGCCGCTGCTCCCTATTCTCCACTTTTCTTCGAGGTTGCTGCTGAAGACTTTGGTTGTGAGCAAGGCAAGTCATACCCACTTCCTTGTACATTGATTACCCATGGATTTGTGAAATTATTTTTATTTAAATTAATGCATTGTGCTTTACAAAAGTTCCTGCGATAGTATTGTTTTACTATAGCCTATTCCTAAAATCCTTGTTATAGCCTTATTATTGTTAATATTCCTTGACAACCCAAGGTAACTGAAAACCAGCTAGTTTAGTGTGTATATATGGTGCAAACTAGCTAATCTAGGTTATTCTTAGCCCATGCTTAATTAGCAACAACTTAGTCCTTTTATGAAATAATTGGGGAAATGACCAGAAAATAATGTTAAAATATTGCTAGACTTGGATATGGCTGGTTAGCCTAGATAAGAACCTTCTCTATTCAAAATTCCCCAAAACTCTGTTTTTGGCTGGGCTTGAGGTGCATGGAGGGTTCTGTTAGCCGCACCTCGGCCATCATAAGGACCGGTCTTCGGGCCTCAGTTACAAAGCATAAATGTACTACCACATGTCTAATGGGTAAGGCTTAACCTGTAGCTTAGACCAGCTTTAGACATTGGAACATGGAGAGAGGCGGATGATGTCTGGTTGTTGATCGACGTCTCTAGCAAATGAAGGTCATCGGGGGGTCCGAGGATCGAGATGCCGGGGGCATCAACCATCTACCTGTCCCAGGGGCTGGCCGTAGATGGTTGGTGTTGGTTCCTTTGTCTACAGTTGACCTAGGTAAAGGGTTATGTCACAACTTCTGTTCCACATACCGTGGTGGTATGGGGCATGTGGGAACACGTGAGGGAGTTGTGTCTTGTGGGTAAAGATGTACACCTCTGGCCAGAGTATAATCTATTCATATAACCACGCCCTCAGTTATGGGCAAGCCTAGCAATGTACCCAAGTTAGAGTTTCCTCTGTAAAAATTGAATAATGGATCAATGGTTAAAATGTGATGGTTGACTAGGATAGGTCTGGTTAGCCTTGGGATAGGCAAGAACTAGATGACCATGGTATACATTACCTTGGGATAATTTGATCTTAGAGATAGAATCGGATTCATAAAATTGCTTTAAAGGTTATTAATAAAAGAAAATGCTGTTTAGTGCAAAATAGCCCTATTAATCCCCTTGTACTTGCCTAGCATTATTGATGCATTATTTCTAGGTATGGTTTGTTGAGTACTTGGATGGTACTCAGTCTTGCTCTACTTTTCCCAATCCAGATGATGAGTTCCCCGGTGATGAAGGCTTCGACGTCTAGCTCATTCCTGCCGTCAAGAGCCTATGGGCCTAGTCCCCAGCCTTTTTAGTTACGAACTTTAATTGTTTATCTTTGCTTGTCTGGGCCTTTGGTCGTCCATGTAATAATTTAAACTATGTTATTGCTTCCGCATGTGTACTCTAATATTAAACAACTTTGTATTGTGTACCTCGCCTCCTGAGACAAGGATTAATACACTTTCGTATGGAAATTGTGGTGTGATTTCTGGGCGCTACAGAACTGCGAGAGGCAAATGACTGCTTATAAGGGACTCCAGAATAGCAACCAGAGACAACAAACCCTGCTGCTTCAGATTGGTGGATCGTCCTCGGCACCGCAAGTTTCCCTGGAAGCAAACCCCAATGGTCATGATCAAGACAACAGGAGCAACGAGGTGGACAACGCTCAAGGATCTCAACCAGCACCAGTTCAGCATGACCAGTCTCAATAGGACAACAATGGAAAGAAGACGTTTATGTGCTACAACTGTTTTGAGCTAGGGCACTTTGCAAAATAGTGTCCGAAGCCAAAGCGTCACCGGCCACAAGGATGTGTCAACAATATCGTCATCACTAGAGCCAATGCAGTGTAGCTTACATGCCCAAGTCATGCATATGAGCTAGCTGGATCAGAAGAGCAATAGTTCCTTAGCCCCAGAATGTCTATGGAGAGTTATGGAATAAGTCAGCCTTTAGTTTATCTATGCCCTTTCTTTCTAGCCATTCCAAATCTCTGGATGAGATTCTTTGTAAGGGGGATAGTTTGTCACAGCTCGATTTTTAGGAATTAAATAAATTAATTAATAATGGATTTTTAAGAATTGATATTAAATTGTCAAGCAAATTAATTAAGTAAAGTAAAAATGGAAAATAAAAAATTCTTTTATAAATCCTGGTTGAATTCATTTTTAATAAATTCTTTGTGTGTAAATAACATCTCTGAAATTTTCTTGGATTTTTCAGAGCTCCATAATTAATTTTAATATTACAAAGATTATTTTTAGTAATTATTTAAACAAATTCCAAAATTCTTTTCTCAGGTCGTTCCTGGTCCAACCCCTTTATACCCTTCTTTTCTACCCAGACTCGAGTTGTTGTTCCCGAATCCCTAATTCCCTAAAAGTCCGATCACGGAGAATTCCCTTAAAATTCCAAATCCGAGATCCTCAAATCGGTTTGCCAGCCAATCCGGGTGATAGACCTCCTTGATGAACCCGGCTACCAGGTGCATGGTTATCTCCTCGTAGATAGCATCTTTGCGTTCTTGGGCAAAGTGCCGTAGTTATTGTTTGACTGATTTGACATCCGGTTTGATGTTGAGGGAATGCTTGATCACCTCCCTTGGTACCCCAGGCATGTCAGAAGGCTTCCAAGAAAATATATCCCTATTCGCCTGGAAGAAGGTGACAAGCTCATCTTCCTATTTGGGGTCAAGTCCGGTCCCGACAAGAGCAGACTTGGTGGGGTCGGAAGAGTCCAGGGGGATCTTCTTTGTTTCTTACTCCGCTGAAATTCCCGACTTGGCTGCCTTTTTTGCTGTGACTTCATCGTCCTCCTTTGAAGTTGTTGTAGCTAGTCCGATATTGTTCCGTCCAACTGCAGCTTTGTGTGTCTGGGCCAACTCGCAACTCTCCATATCACAGGTGAAGGCTTGTTTGACATCACTGCGTAGGGAGAGGACTCTCGCTGGTCTAGGCACCTTGAGCATCATGTAGGTGTAGTGGGGTACAGCCATGAATTTGGCGAGTGCCTGTCGTCCGAGTATGGTGTGGTAGGCTGTCTCAAAGTCGGTGACCTCAAAGCAGATGTTCTCCGTTGAAAATTTTCCCACGTCTCAAAGGTGATCAGCAGAATGATCTGTCCGAGCGGTGTTGAAGAGATGCCAGGGATTACCCCGTGGAAGGGAGTTGTACTCGGTCGTCACTTGGATCGAGGTATCTTCATCTCGTCGAGTGTCTTGGTGAAAAGAATGTTGAGTGTGCTTCCTCCATCGATGAGAACCTTCTTTAGCTTGATGCTTCTGATAACTGGATCTAGGACGAGTGGATAATGCCTTGGGTGTGCTACTTGGTTAGGGTGATCCATGTAGTCAAACATGATTGCCACTTCAGACTACCGTAGGTATTGGGGGGGCATTGGTGGAGACCAAGTTTACTTCCTGTGGAGTTAGCTTCTGCTTGTGCTTGGACTCATATGCTGACGGCCCTTTGACTATGTGATTAAGCATAGACTGAGGATCCTAGTAATTGCCGGCTGGGCCTGGGTCCGGCTTGTCCTTGTCTTTTGGCTCACCAAACGTGGATGTTTGCTCGGTGACAAATTTCTTAAGCATGAAACAATTTTTGGCCGCGTGTTTCCCCTTTGGATGAAAAGGGCATGGCCCGTTCACGACTTTCTAGTAGTCATCCGTCCTTGGTGGTCACGATCAGGTGTGGTCGACAGTGGCCACAACGTCTTCGAAATTGCGCTTGCGGTTCCCGGCTTTAGACAGGGTCGCGTCATCCGTGTCCTATCGCTCCTTCTATCTAGGCTCCTTCTTGTCATCGTGTGCCTCAGTGACTGCATCGGCTGAATCAGCATACTTGTTGGCCATGTCGAAGAGAGGTTTGACGGAGCTGGGCGGCTTTCGAGTGAACTTGGCGATGAACCGTTGTGTCTCTGACTCCCTTGTGGAAGGCAACAATAACCACTTCGTCCTTGATCTTGGGGATAGAGTTCCTCTTCTAGGAAAAGTGCTTGATGAAGTCCCGAAGAGACTCATTCTTCTTTTGGTGGCACTGGTATAGGTCGTACTTGGATGCTGGCCTTGGGACGTTCCTTGGAACATAGCCACGAAGTGCTCACGGAGTTCCCCCCAGTAGCCAATAGACCCTCTAGGAAGCCCCGTTAACCATGTTTGTGTTGAGTCAGCTAGGGCGACAGGTAGATAATTTGCCATGGCTTTGTGGTTGCCTCCAGCTACTCTGATCGCTAAAATGTACAATGTCAACCAGGATTCCGGGTTGATCTTGCCATCATACTTCTCTATACTAGTCGGCTTGAAGCCCGTGGGCTAGTTGACTTGTTGCAGCTGGCCCGAGAAGGCTGGAACTCCTTCGTATGAGTGGGAGCTACGGCTCCGACTGTGGCGGCGAAACTGCTCGTGGTGGAGGTCAAAGCGCTCGTGTTCGTCTTCAAGTCAGCAATGCTCGTCTTCCTCCCGTTCTCGGCGTCAAGCGTTGATGTCGTGGTGGAGATCTCATTGTAGTCGTTCTCAGACGTCGCGGTTGTCCCAATGCCCCACATGCTGATACCACCGTCGATCATCAATATGACCTTGTGATACGTGGTTAGACTCCAAGTGGCATGGGTCAGAGCCTATCGCTTGACGTCGTGTCACGGTGGATGAGGTTGCAACATCTAAAGTTGTCTTGTTGGATGGGATAAAGTTGTCTCCAGATTGCTGGCATTGTTGACATGCTGTCGCTGTTATCATAGCCTTGATGCTAGCAATAGTCGAAGTTGCTTGGTGATCAGGCCCTAGCTGCACAGTGTCTAGGTGTGGAGGCCATGGGCCCCGGGTACCTCATGAGAAGCATTTTGGTCACTCGGACAGAGGATGGGCCTAACCTTGTAATTAGGGATACAATAGGACTCGACATACATTAACTTGTACAACAAGGAAAGGATATAGTCCTAGTCGAGCACATTGTATTACTAGAATGAAATCCCTTGGTTGGAATCTGACTGGGATTCCTACTCTATAACCCTGTCCCCTCGTATATAAGGGGAGGCAGGGCGCCACCTGAGGGCAGAATCAGAAAAAGTACAATCTCACCAGAGAAACCTCAAAGGCAATACACAACAACTGGATATTGGGTATTACCTTATCTCAAGGGCCTGAACCAGTATAAATTGTTCCGTGTTCCTTTGCAGTCCATCAAGTTTAGGTCTCATGAGTAGCTCGATATAATTATTGCCGATACAAAACATCGACAGTTGGCGTGCCAGGTAGGGGCATCAACAAGATCATCTTCGACAAGCCTGATGGATTCGACCACCGGAGTCGATGGCATCAACTTCCTCCCCAGGGAAACAATCACCTTCAGGAGCCTCGACTTCGTTGCCGACAAGTTCGGCAACCTCACCTTGTCCGACTCAGATCTGATCCGGTTGGCCAGGGACCAAGCCGACTCCGTGCCAGTCGGCCCACGAAATGCTGCAACAATCCTCGTCGACATACTGCGCCAATCTTCAACAAGCCCAGGTCTTGGGACAACTCTTTCTTTCGATGTTCAACTCGGACTTGGCCTCGAGCCAGCCAAGGTCAGGCTAAGAAAGGAGATCGTCAATCTCCCGTTCGGACTCAGCAACACCGCGGACATCCTCAATCAGTATCTGATGCGGCAAACCTAATCCCATGGAGTTCGACTTGGATACGGCCTAGAGCCACTTGAGATCGGATCAAGGGAGGTCAGGGTTGTAATCACCCCCATCAACTACTCTGATTCTGACTCCAAGTCAGACAGCAGTTCGGCAAGCTTCTCCCTGCCACGTGAAGTCTTCATGGCGTCCAAGGGCTCAACTCCCACTCAGGAGGCACGCCGACTACACGAGCAGCAAGAAGAGGAGGCCTGCCGATTGCGAGAACAACAAGAGGAAGACACAAGACGCCTACAGACCGAGCGCGACACCCGCAACGATGATCTGTGCAGAGCTGGGTGGACTACTCCACAGCAAATCCTCCAAACCTGAGTCGGCAACCACGACGTTTTCATAACTCCTCAACAGAACATTGTAGCTGCTGCAACCCTACTGGACACACTCCAGTTTAGGACTGATCATCAGGCCACCCCGACGATAGCAAGGATAAAAGCCATGATCACCGCTACTGCATGTCAGTAGTATCAACAGTCGGGCGACACTCTCATACCGACCAACAAGTCGGCTCCTCCAACAGGGGTCTTGTCTGCCTTAACACAACACCGAGCGGCCGGCTCCTGTCAACTGCACACGGAGTCATGCCAGATGTCACTTGGCAACCCAACAACGACCGGCGACGTCGACATCAAAACGACCGTAGGGACAACCAGTTTCTCCGAGGCCGACTACGACGTGATCTCCAGCAAGACATCAACACACGGTGCCGCGAACACGAGGACGACGAGCGTCACTGACTGGAAGACGAGAACGAACGCTTCGGCCTCCACCACGAGCAGTTTCACCACCGTAGTTAGAGCCAGAGTCCTCATGCAAATGAAGGAGTACCTGCCTTCACCCAGGAGCTATAAGAAGTCGACTAGCCATCAGGTTTCAAGCCGACTGGAATCGAAAAGTACAACAGGAAGACTAACCCCGAGTCCTTGCTCACGGTCTACACTCTGGTGATCTATGCAGCTGGAGGAGATCACAACGCCATGGCTAACTACCTCCCAGTCCCTCTAGCCAACTCGGCGAGAATATGGCTAACAGGACTTCCCAAGCAATTAATCGACTCCTGGGGAGAACTCCGGGAATGCTTCATCGCCAACTTCCAGGGAACTTATGAGAGGCCATCTTCTGAGTACGATCTCTATCAGTTGCACCAAAGGAAGAACGAGTCTCTTCGTGAGTTCATCAAGAGGTTTTCTGAGAATCAGAACTCTATCCCAATGATCAAGGACAAGGTCGTCATCACCGCTTTTCGTAAGGGAGTCAAAGACACCCCGTTCATTGCCAAGTTTACTCAGAAACCTCCCGATTCTGTCAAGGCTCTTTTTGACTTGGCAAACAAATACGCCGACTCGGCCGACGCAGTTGCAGAGGCCCGAGAAGACAAGAAGGAGCCCCGGCAGAACGACAAGAAAGACAATGACGAGGCAGCACAGAACAAGTCCGAAAACTGCAAGCGAAAGTCAGATAACGTGGTGGCTGCCATGGAGCGTACTCGGTCGTGACCCCCGAGGACAGACGAGTATCAAAAAGTGATGAACGGCCATGCCCCTTTCATCCAAAGGGGAAGCATGCGGCTAAGGACTGCTTCATGCTCAAAAAGTTTGCTTCCGAGCAGGCTTCAACATCTGGCACCAATAAGGATAAGGACAAGCTAGATTCGGGCGTAGCCGGTGATTACCAAGATCCTTAGGCTGAGCTCAACTACATCTTTGGAGGACCGTCTGTCGATGTTTTACACCGGCAATAAATATATGGGGCTACTCGGCGGATGGAAACTCGGTGGATTGCAAAGGAACACAAGGAAATTTTATACTGGTTCAGGCCCTCGATGTGAGGTAATACCCTACGTCCAGTTTGTATGTATTCCTTTGAGGATATACGGTGGTAGTTCTGATGAACTGTATGGCCGTGTGCTTCTATGAGCTCTTCTGCCCTCATGGGGCGCCCTGCCTCCCCTTATATACTGGGGGACAAGGTTACAAGGTAGGAGTCCCCATCGGATTACGACTAGGAGATCTCCCCTTAGAGATATAACGTACCTGACTAGGACTGTATATTTCTTTCTATACAAGGCGAAGTCTGCCGAATCTAGCTATATCTCTAATTACAAGGCTAGGCCCATCCTCTATCCGAGTGGCCCATATGCTTGTCATGAGGTACCCGGGGCCCATGGCACCCACAGTAGCCCCCGAGACCTTCATAGTTGAGTCACAGCTGATGCCGAGTGCTCATCCTCCACGGTGAAGTCTTCCCGAGTGCATTGCTCCCGAGTACTCTTTGTCTGAGTGCTGCTTCTCCCGAGTCCTGCTTCATGTCAGCTGGCAGCGAGGCTATGAAGGTCTCGATGTAGATGTTGGAATAGTGTGCGCCGAATAGGCGCACCTATTAGGTGTAGCCCCCGACTTTGTGCTTAATTGTGAAAACAATTAAACATGAAGTCAAAGATCTTTAACCTTGTAGTCTTTCCGAGTAGATTACTACTGGTACATGAGACTCTTCGGTATCATGTCAACCGGAATATGATTTATAGTCTTGCCGAGTAGGGAACTACTCGTATATAGGACTCTTCGACTTCAATGTTAGTCGGAATGTGCGTTTATAGTCTTGCCGAGTAGGATGCTACTCGTATATGGGACTCTTCAGCGTCATGTCAGCTGGAAAGGGGTGTTTAATAGTCTTTCCCGAGTAGTATACTACTCGAAAATTAGACTCGTCGGCATCATGTCAGCCGGAAAAGGTGTTTATAGTCTTTCCGAGTGGCGTCCCATTCGGAAGTTAGACTCTTCCGCATCATGTCAGCGGGAATGAGAATTTTATAGTCTCTCCGAGTAGTGCACTACTCGAAAGTTAGACTCTTCAGCGTCATGTCGGCTGGAGTAATGTTGCTCATGGCAACTGGTGGCCGCGCATATAGGCCGAGTACCACTGTATGAAAAATAATCCATTACGTGGTTAGGTGTACTCGAGAGAGATACCTGTATCTCCAATTTCAATGAAGACCAGCTTGTGATCCTTGTAAGGATGTATCCTCGAGACCTGGCGGATAAGACAGATACCCAAACATATATGTTTAGCAATAAGGCTCTCATGAAGCATATCTGTTTACCTCATCGGCTCCTGTTGGTAGCACCAGCGCTATAATTTCAACTCAGCCTGCGGGCGGCCCACATGGAGCATGCTACCGTAGGAACTCATATCTTGGTGGCTGCTACCAAATAAGCCGGCCTGAGCCGACCTATCCAGCATAGCTCTAGGGAAGTATCATCCATCGCATGTCAGGATGAGTTTTTTGGTGTTGGTAACCGCAATCAGCCAGAGAAATCCTTATTCGCAAGCCTTTCCGACTTACGTTCTGGATGCAAACTGGTTGCCACATGTACCCGAGTAGGTATGTTGCAGGATCTGCTTGCCCTCCTCAGGTGTGACGCAGTGCATGAGAAACTCCGGATGCGCTTTGACGATGTAAGTCTTCTCTGACTTGGGAAAAGCCGAACAAGGTACCCGAACCTTGCATTAGCAGAGGGTTCGGCTGGTGACCCTCATGGGGCGTACCCTATCCAACAGAGTTATAGCCAAGCTAGGCACCCGAATCTTGCATTAGCATAGGATTCGGCTGGCGACCCTCATGGGGCGTACCCAACCTGACAGAGTTGCGGCCAAATAAGGTACCGAACCTAGCATTAGCGTAGGATTCGGCTGGCGACCCTCATGGGGCGTACCCTACTTAGCCGAGTGGTACACAGCCCGACTGGCGCCGGGGGCCGATTGTTAGCTCCCATGGAGCGTAGTCGGGGAAGATGACGTCCCGACTGGCGCAAGTACTCGGTAAGTAGCCCTCATGGAGCATCCCGAGTGTATTTCGGCAGACTTGTCCAGCCCCCGAGCGTAGGAGATAGGCTCGAAGCCCTGAGTTCCTGTCACGCATATCCGGAGCTGGGCCTGCAATATAAAAATATCGGATGAGTAGCATCTGATGATAAAAATAATCACCCGAATAAAATGTATTTTACAATGTATGTAAATACGTGTTCTTCCTCTTTTTGATATTAATTTCCTCGAGTAGTTGACCCCTTACGTTTAAGCACTCTGCCCGACTAGTCATAGCCCCCAAGCGTCGGGAGTTGGCTCATGGCTCTTTCCCAGGCACGCGTTTTGGGCGACTTGAGTTCGTCTTACATGGAGCAGAGTTTCACGGATCGAGATTTATGCTACTCGAGTACTTTTGTAATCATTTAAGAGCAAAAACGGAAAAAAGTAAATGCGCAGCTTATACACCTATTAGGTGTAAGCGGCTGTGGCACTAGCAAGGCCGAGTGAGGAGATGTTTATCAGAAAGCGACTTAGCTATTCGGTATTTGGGAGTGGGGATGCCATCCTCGTGTTTGAGCTTGTGAGCCCCCGAGCATGTCACTTGTTGTTATGATAATCCTCAGTTGTTGAAGGTCGAAGGCGGTCGTGACCGACTGCCACAATGGAGCCGTCTGACTTGCGTTTGCGATTCCCAGCTTTAGTTGGGACCGCATCGTCGGTGTCGTCCCGCTTCTTCTGTCAGGGTGACTTGTTGTCATCGAGGGCCTCGGCAACAGCGTGGGCCGAGTCGGCGTACTTGTTTGCCATGTCGAATAGGGCCTTGACAGAGTTGGGAGGCTTCCGCGTGAATTTGTCGATGAATGAGGTGTCTCTGACTCCTTTTCGAAAGGCTGCGATGATGACCTCGTCCTTGATCTTCGGGATTGAGTTCCTCCTCTCAGAAAACCTCTTGATGAAGTCACGAAGAGACTCGTTCTTCCTTTGACACAACTGATATAGGTCGTACTCGGAAGATAGCCTCTCGTATGTTCCCTGGAAGTTGGTGATGAATCGTTCCCGGAGTTCTCCCCAAGAGCCGATTGATTGCTTGGGAAGTCCTGTTAGCCATGTCCTCACTGAGTCGGCTAGAGCAACTAGGAGGTAGTTAGCCATGACTTTGTGGTCATCTCCGGCAGCTTGGATTGCCAGAGTGTATGCTGTGAGCCAGGACTCGGGATCGGTCTTGCCGTCGTATTTTTCGATGCCTGTAGGCTTGAAACCCGACGGCCAGTCGACCTGTTGTAGCTCCTGGGTGAAGGCCGGTATGCCTTCGTCTTCATGAGGACTCCGACCCCGACTACGGCGGCGAAACCGCTCGTGGTGGAGGCCGAAATGCTCGTTCTCGTCTTCCAGTTGGCGTTGCTCGTCTTCTTCTCGTTCGCGGCGCCGAGCATTGGTGTCCTGCCGAAGATCACGCCATAGTTGGCCTCGGAGATCCCAGTTGTCCCGACGGTCACTTCGACGTTGCCGGTTGTTGTTTGGGTTGCCGAATGACGTTTGGCGTGACTCCGCGTGCTGCCGACTAGAGCCGGCCGCTCGATGTCGCTTTGAGGTGGATGAGACTGCCGCTGGGGAAGTTGACTGACTGGTCAGTACGAGTGTGTTGCCCGACTGTTGGTGCTGCTGACATGCGGCAGCGGTAAGCATGGCTTTTATCCTTGCGATCGTCGGGGTGGCCTGGTGATCAGGCCCAAGTTGGACCGTGTCCAGTAGGGTTGCGGCGGCCACGATGTTCTGTTGTGGCGTGACGAAGACGTCGTGGTCGCCGACTTTTGTTTGGAGGGTTTGTTGCTGAGCGGTTCGCCCAGCCCTGCGTAGGCCGTCGTTGCGGGCGTGCGGGCGTCTTGCTTCTTCCTCCTGTTGTTCTCGCAGTCGGCAGGCCTCCTCCTCTTGTTGTTCGTGTAGTCGGCGTGATTCCTGAGTAGGAGTGGAGCCTTTGGATGCCATGAAGATTTCTCGTGGCGGAGAGAAGCTTGCCGAGCTGCTGTCCGACTTAGAGTCGTAGTCCGACTGAGAGTCGGAGTCCGACTGAGAGTCGTAGTTGGAATAGTTGATGGGGGTGATTACCACTCCGACCTCCCTAGATCCGATCTCGAGCGGCTCGGGGCCGTATCCGAGTCGAACTCCAGGGGATCGGGTTTGCCGCGTCGGACGTAGGTTGTAGATATCCGCGGCGTCGCCGAGTCCGAACGGGAAATTGACGATCTCTTCCCTTCTAAGCCCGATCTCGGCCGGCTCGAAACCGAGTCCGAGTCCGAGTCGAACACTGAAAGGAAGAGTTGTCCCTGGGCTCGGGCGTATAGGAGATCGCCGCAGCATGTCGTCGAAGATTGCCGCAGCGTCGTGTGGGCCGACTGGCGCGGAGTCGGCTGGTTCCTCGGCCGGTTGGATCGGGTCCGTGTCGGCCAAGGTGAGATTGCCGATCTGGTCGGCGATGGCGTCGAGGCTTCTGAATGCGATTGTATCTCCGGGGGAGAGTTCGCCGCCGTCGACTTTGGTTGCTGGATCCATCGAGCTTGTAGATGTAGATCGCGCCGGTCCCCTACCTGGCGCGCCAACTGTCGATGTTTTACACCGGCAATAAATATATGGGGCTACTCGGCGGATGGAAACTCGGTGGATTGCAAAGGAACACAAGGAAATTTTATACTGGTTCAGGCCCTCGATGTGAGGTAATACCCTACGTCCAGTTTGTATGTATTCCTTTGAGGATATACGGTGGTAGTTCTGATGAACTGTATGGCCGTGTGCTTCTATGAGCTCTTCTGCCCTCATGGGGCGCCCTGCCTCCCCTTATATACTGGGGGACAAGGTTACAAGGTAGGAGTCCCCATCGGATTACGACTAGGAGATCTCCCCTTAGAGATATAACGTACCCGACTAGGACTGTATATTCCTTTCTATACAAGGCGAAGTCTGCCGAATCTAGCTATATCTCTAATTACAAGGCTAGGCCCATCCTCTATCCGAGTGGCCCATATGCTTGTCATGAGGTACCCGGGGCCCATGGCACCCACACCGTCTGCGTATGAGTCCAAGAGGAAGCAAAAGCTGACAACACGCGAGGTCAACTTTGTCTCTGCAGCAGATGCCCCCTAGTACTTGCGCTGGTCAGAAATGCCAACCACATTTGACGGCGCAGATCACCCTGATCGGGTTACCAACCAAGGACGCTATCCGCTCGTCCTGGACCCGGTCATTAGGAGCATCAAACTGAAGAAGGTTCTCATCAATGGAGGAAGCGCTCTCAATATTCTATTCACCAAGATGCTCGATGAGATGAAGATTCCTCATAACGAGCTACGGCCGAGTACAGCACCCTTCCACGGGGTAATCCTCGGCCTGTCTTCTACCCCACTCGGACAGATAACTCTGCCATTTACTTTTGGCATGCGGGATAATTTCCACACCGAGATTATCTGCTTCGAGGTCGCCGACTTCGAGACCGCATATCATGCGATACTCGGACGGCCGGCACTAGCCAAATTCATGGCAGTGCCGCATTACACCTACATGATGCTCAAGATGCCAGGATCAGCTAGAGTTCTTTCTCTTCGCAGCGATGTCAAGCAAGCCTTCACCTGCAACAAGGAGAGCTACGAGTTGGCTCAATCTCAAGAAGTGGTAGTCGGGCGCAACAGCATTCGACTAGCTGCTACAATAGCAAGCGAGGACGATTAGGTTTCGGCAAGAAAAGTAGCCAAGTCGGGAATTTCAGTGGACTCTAAAATGAAGAAGATCCCCCTCGACCCTTCCGACCCCTCCAATACTGCTCTTGTCAGGACCGGACTCGACCCCAAATAGGAAGGCGTGCTTGTAACCTTCCTCCAGGCAAATAGGGATATCTTTGCTTGGAAACCTTCTGACATGCCTGGGGTACCAAGGGAGGTGATCGAGCATTCCCTTAACGTCGAGCCGGACCGCAAACAACGGCTATGGCGCTTCGCATAGGACCGCAAAGATGCTATTCAGGAGGAGATAACCAAGCTCCTTGCAGCTGGGTTCATCAAAGAGGTCTACCATCCGGATTGGCTGGCAAACCCAGTCTTGGTCCGGAAGAAAAACGGTAAATGGCGCATGTGCGTCGACTACACCGACTTAAACATGGCGTGCCCCAAAGACCCATTTGGTCTACCCAGAATAGATCAGGTGGTGGATTCAACTGCAGGGTGCGAACTTCTCAGCTTTCTCAACTGTTACTCGGGATATCAGCAAATCAGCTTGAAGGAGGAGGACTGCCTGAAGACTTTGTTCATCACGCCATTTGGAGCATACTACTATATCACTATGCCGTTCGGGTTAAAAAACGCTGGAGCAACGTATCAACGAGCAATTCAGTAGTGTTTACACACTCAACTCGGGCACAACGTGGAGACATATGTCGATGACGTGGTGATCAAGACAAAGTCCAAGGAAGACCTCATCATCGACTTGGAAGAAACTTTCCAAAGCCTTCGGAGATTCAAGATGAAGTTGAATCCAGAAAAGTGTGCCTTCGGTGTACCGTCCGGAAAGCTACTCGGCTTCATCGTATCACATCGAGGCATCGAGGCCAATCCAGAGAAAATCAACACTATCATGAACATGGCACCCCCAACTAGCCATAAGGACATCCAAAAGCTGACAGGCTGCATGGCAGCACTCAGCCGATCCATCTCCCAACTTGGTGAACGGGGCATGCCCTTTTTCAAACTACTGAAGAAAGTGGACAATTTTCAATGGACACCCAAAGCCTAGCAAGCCTTCAAAGACTTTAAAAAATTTCTCATATCACTACCAGTGTTGACATCACCGATGCCCTAGGAACCACTAATGTTATACCTGACGGCAATGACCCAGGTAATCAGCACGGTGCTGGTAGTCGAGCAAGCAGAGCTAGATCATATACAGAAAATTCAACGGCCAGTCTACTACGTCAACGAGGTCCTAGCCGACTCCATGATGAGATATCCTCAAGTCCAGAAGCCGTTATATGGCCTACTCATCATTGTCCAAAAGTTGGTGCACTATTTTCAGTCGCATCAAGTCACTGTTGTCATATCGTATCCACTCGAGGACGTCCTACATAACCGCGAGGCCACTGGCAGAATTGCTAAATGGGTGCTCGAGTTGATGGTGTTTGACATCATCTTTCAACCATGGACAGCAATCAAATCTCAAGCTCTAGCTAACTTTGTGGCCGAGTGGACAGAAGTTCAGATGACTACAAACACGGACAAGCTAGAGTACTGGACGATGTATTTTGACGGTTCTCTATGGATCGGTGTAGTAGGGGCTGCCATCATGCTGACATCACCCACTGGTGAAAAACTCAAGTACGTCCTCCAGATTCACTTTTCGGCTTCCCACAATATCGCCGACTATGAGGCACTTATCCACGGGCTCCGCATTGCCATATCACTCGGCATCCGCCGACTGGTGGTACGTGGGGATTCTCAACTTGTGGTCAGCCAAGTCATGAAAGACTGGACATGTCTCGATGATACTATGGCGGCATATTGTCAGGAGGTCTGAAAGCTGGAAAACAAGTTTGATGGGCTGGAGATAACTCATGTATTACGACAATACAATGAAGCTGCAGATGAATTGGCCAACATGGGATCCAATTGAGAAGTGGTCCCGACTGGGATTTTTGTCGAGCAACTACTGGAGGCATTAGTCAAGAAGAAACTAGTGCTTGAACAGTCGGGGGCTGAACCTCCCCTGGAAACAAATGAAGTGCAAATCATCTCTCAAGATTGGTGGACTCTAGTTATCAAATTCCTATTGGATGAAGAACTCCCAAAAGATTGCAGTGAAGCCAAGCGAATTAAACATCGAAGCAAATGCTTTTTTTGTAGTGGGAGAAGACCTGTACCATCGAAGCGCATCCGGAGTCCTCATGCACTGCGTCACACATGAGGAGGGCAAGCAGATTCTGCAGTCGATCCACTCGGGTATTTGTGGCAACCGTGCTACATCCAGGACGTTAGTCGGAAAGACTTACAGACAGGGTTTCTTCTGGCCGACTGCGGTAACAGATGCTAAAGACATAGTTCGCACATGCGAGGGATGCCAATTGTATGCACAACAAATACATCTTCCAGCTCAAGAACTTCAAACAATTCCAATCTCTTGGCCCTTTGCAATTTGGGGGCTTGACATGGTCGGGCTGTTCAAAAAAGCGCTAGGACGGTTCACACACTTGTTCGTCGCTGTGGATAAATTCACAAAGTGGATTGAGGCAAACCCGTTCCTACCATAACAGCAGCACGAGCAAAGGACATCATCATGAGTATCTTATACCTATTTGGGGTTCTGTCGATGTTTTACACTGGCAATAAATATATAGGGCTACTCGTGAGACCGAAACTTGATGGATTGCAAAGGAACACAAAACAATTTATACTGGTATAGGCCCTCGAGATGAGGTAATACCCTACGTCCAGTTGTAGTGTATTGCCTTTGAGGCTTCTCTGGTGAGATTTCTTCTTCTGCCCTCAGGGGGCGCCCTGCCTCTCCTTATATACTAGGGGCAGGGTTACAAAGTAGGAGTCCCAGTCGGACTACGACCAATGGATCTCCTTCTAGGAATACAACGTGCCCGATTAGGACTGTATTTTTCCTATCATACAAGGTTAAGTTTGCTGAGTCCTATTATATGCCTAATTACAAGGTTAGGCCCATCCTCTGTCCGAGTGGCCCAATAGCTTCTCATGAGGTACCCCGGGCTCATGGCACCGATAGCAGCCCCTAAGACCTTCATAGTTGAGTCACAGCTGATGCCGAGTGCTCATCCCCACGGTGAAGAATTCCCGAGTGCATTGCTCCCGAGTACTCTTTGTCCGAGTGCTTCTTCTCCCAAGTCCTGCTTCATGTCAGCTGGCAACGTGGCTATGAAGGGCTTCATGTAGAAATATGAATAGTGTGCACCGAATAGGCGCACCTATTAGGTGTAGCCCCTGACTTTCTGCTTAATTGTGAAACAATTAAACATAAAGTCAAATATCTTTAACCTTGTAGTCTTTCCCGAGTAGTGTACTACTGGTATATGAGACTCTTTAGCATCATGTCAGCTAGAATATTTTGCTCATGGCAAATAATGGCTAAGCATGTAAGCCGAGTACCACTTTATGGATTTTAACCCAATACGTGGTCAGGTGTACTTGAGAGATACCTGCATCCCTAATTTTAATGGAGACCAGCTGTTGATCCTTATAAGGATATATTCTCAATACTTGGTAAATAGTACAGATACCCGAATATATACACCCGGCTGTAGGCTTAGCATGAAGCATATCTGATTATTTAATCGATTTCTGTGAATAGCACCTGCACTGTGATTTTAACACAGTCAATGAGTATCCCAATAGAGCGTGCTATCGAGAAACTCATATCTTTGGCATACTACTAAATAAGCCGATCTAAACCAACCAACCCAGCGCAACCCTATAAAATTAGCATCCCTCACATGTCAGGATGAGTACTCCAGCGTCGGTAACCGCAATCAGCCAAAGGAATGCTTGTCCGCAAGCCTTTTCAACTTATGTTCTGGATGCAGTATGGTTGCCACAGATGCCCGAGTAGGTATATTGCAGGATCTGCTTGCCCTCCTTAGGTGTGACACAATGCATGAGAACTCCGGATGTGCTTTAACGATATAGGTCTTCTCTGATTTCGGTAAAGCCGAATAAGGTACCGAATCTTGCATTAGCATAGGATTCGGCTGGCGACCCTCATGGGGCGTACCCTACCCAACAGGGTTATAGCCAAATAAGTTACCTGAATCTTGCATTAACATAGGATTTGGCTAGCGACCTTCATGGGGCGTATCCAACCTGGCAGAGTTGTGACCAAATAAGGTACCCAAACCTAGCATTAGCATAGGATTTGACTGGCGACCCTCATGGGGCGTATCCTACCTAGCCGAGTGGTACATGAGCCCCGACTGGCGCCAGAGGTCGGTTATATTAGCTGAATAAGGTACCCAAACCTCGCATTAGCATAGGATTTGGCTGGCGACCCTCATGGGGCGTACCCAACTCAGCGGAGTGGTACCTAAGCTCCGACTGGTGCCGGAGGTCAGTTGTTAGCCGAATAAGGTACCCAAACCTCGCATTAGCATAGGATTTGGCTAGCGACCCTCATGGGGCGTACCTTACCCAGCAAAGTGGTACACGAGCCCTGACTGGTGCCGGAGGTCGGTTATATTAGCCGAATAAGGTACCTAAAACTCGCATTAGCATAAGATTTGGCTGGCGACCCTCATGGGGCGTACCTCACCCAGGCGAGTGGTACCCGAGCTCCGACTGGCGCCAGAGGTCAGTTTTTAGCCCACACACGAGTCCCGACTAGTGCGAGTACCTGGACAATGGCTCTCGTGGAGCATTCCAAGTGATTCTTGAAGCGTTGTACTCCAAGTGTATCTTGGCAGACTGGTCCAGCCTCTGAGCGTAGGAGATAGGCTCGTAGCCCTAAGTTCCTATTATGCGTATCTGGAACTAGCACTTCATTATAAACATATCAGATGAGTAGCATCTGATGATGAAAACAATCACCCGAAGAAAATTTATGTATTTTACAATGTATGTAAATATGTGTCTCTCCTCTTATTGATATTAATTTCCCCGAGTAGTTGACCCCTTACGTTTAAGCACTCTACCCGACTAGTCATAGCCCCCTAGCGTCGGGAGTTGGCTCATGGCTCTTTCCCAGACACGCGTTTTGGGTGACTTGAGTTCGTATTTCATGGAGCAAAGTTTCATGGATCCGAATTTATACTACTCGAGTACTTTCATGTGCAGCTTGTACACCTATTAGGTGTAAGCAGTTGCGGCATTGGCGAGGCCGAGTGAGGAAATATTTATCAGAAAGCGACTTAGCTGTTCAGTATTTGGGAGTGGGGATGGCATCCTTGTGTTTGGGCTTTTGAGCCCCCGAGCATGTCACTTGTTTTTCTGATAATCTTCAGTTGTAGGAGGTTGAAGACGCTTGTGACCGACTACCACAATTAAGTCATCCGACTTGTGTTTGTGGTTCCCAGCCTTAGTCGGGGCCGCGCCATCGTTGTCCTTCCGCTTCTTCTATCAGGGTGCCTTTTTGTCATGGAGGGCCTCAGTGACAGCGTCAGCCAAGTCAGCGTACTTGTTCGCCATGTTGAATAGAGCCTTGATAGAGTTGGGAGGCTTGCAAGTGAATTTAGCGATAAACGGGGTGTCTTTGACTCCTTTTCAAAAGGCAGCGATGACGACCTCATCCTTGATCATTGGGATTGAATTCTTCTTCTCAAAGAACATCTTGATGAAATCACGAAGAGACTCGTTCTTCCTTTGATGCAACTAATACAGATCATACTCGGAAGATGGCCTCTCGTATGTTCCCTGTAAGTTGGCGATGAAGCGTTCCCAGAGTTCTCCCCAGGAGCCGATTGATCTCTTAGGAAGTCCTGTTATCCATGCCCTCGCCAAGTCAGCTAGAGCAACTGGGAGGTAGTTAGCCGTGGCCTTGTGATCTCCTCTAGCTGCTTGGATCGCCAGAGTGTAAACTGTGAGCCAGGACTCAAGATTGGTCTTCCCGTCGTATTTTTCAATTCTAGTCAGCTTGAAGCCTGAGGGCCAGTTGACTTGTTGCAGCTCATGGGTGAAGGCCAGTATACCTTCATCTGTGTTAGGACTCTGACTCCGACTACGGTAGTGAAACCGCCTATGGTGGAGGCCGAAGTGCTCGTTCTTGTCTTCCAATTGGCATTGCTCGTCTTCCTCTCATTCACGGTGCCAAGCGTTGATGTCCTGCCGAAGGTCATGCCATAGTCGGCCTTGGAGATCCTGGTTGTCCCGACGGTCGTCTAGATGTCGGTGCCACTGGGCATTATTGTGGTTGCCGAGTGACGTCTGGCGTGACTCCGTGTGCGGCTGACTGGAGCCGGCTGCTCGGCGTCGCATTGAGGCGGATGAGACTGCTGTTGGGGAAGCCGACCGGTTGGTCGGTATGAGGGTATCACCCGACTGTTGGTGCTACTGACATGCAACAGCGGTGATCATGGCTTTTATCCTTTCTATAGTCAGGGTGGCCTAGTGATCAAGGCCGAACTAGAGTGTATCCAATAGAGTTGCAGCGGCCACGATGTTCTGTTGAGGAGTTATGAAAATGTCGTGGTCACCGACTCAGGTTTGGAGGATTTGCCATGAAGCAGTCCACCTAGACTTGTGTAGATCATTGTTGTGGGCATCACGCTTGGCATGTAGGCATCTTGCGTCTTCCTCCTGTTGTTCTTAAAGTCGGCAGGATTCCTCTTCTTGCAAATCGCGTAGTCGGCGTGCCTCCTGCGTGGGAGTTGAACCTTTGGATATCATAAAGACTTCACGTGGCGGAGAGAAGCTTGCCGAACTGTTGTCTGACTTTGAGTCGGAGTCTGACTGAGAGTCAGAGTTTCAATAGTTGAGGGGGGTAATGATGACCCCAACCTCCCTAGATCCAATCTCGAGCGGCTCTGAGCCGTATCCTAGTCGAACCTTTGGGGATCGGGTTTGTCACATCAGATGTTGATTGGAGATATCTGCGGCGTTGCCGAGTCTGTATGGGAGATTGACAATCTCTTCCCTTCTTAGCCCGATCTTGGCTGGCTCAAGGCCGAGTTCGAGTTGAACACCGAAGGAAAGAGTTGTCCCGAGACCCAGACAAGATGAAGATTGCCACAGCAAGTCGATGAGGGTTGCTACAGCGTTGCGTGGGCCGACCGGCGTAGAGTCGGCTTGTTTCCTGGCCAATCGGATTGAGTCCGGTTTGGACAGGGTGAGGTTGCCGAACTTGTCGGCGACAAAGTCGAGGCTTCCGAAGCTGACTGTTTGCCCGGGGAAGAAGTTGGTGCTGTTGACTCCGGTGATTGGATCCATCAGGCTTGTCAAAGATGATCTCGTCGATGCCCCAACCTGATGCACCAATTGTCGATGTTTTACACCGGCAATAAATATATAGGGCTACTCATGAGACCAAAACTTGATGGATTGCAAAGGAACACGGAACAATTTATACTGGTTTAGGCCCTCGAGATGAGGTAATACCCTACGTCCAGTTGTGGTGTATTGCCTTTGAGACTTCTCTGGTGAGATTTCTTCTTCTGCCCTTAGGGGGCACCCTGCCTCCCCTTATATACTAGGGGATAGGGTTACAAAGTAGGAGTCCCAGTCGGACTATGACCAAGGGATCTCCTTCTAGGAATACAACGTGCCCGACTAGGACTGTATTTTCCCTGTCGTACAAGGTTAAGTCTACCAAGTCCTCTTATATCCCTAATTACAAGGCTAGGCCCATCCGCTGTCCGAGTGGCTCAATAGCTTCTCACGAGGTGGCACCGACAGGTTCCTAACCACATCATAACAGACAATGGTACTCAGTTCACAGGTAGTGTGTTTCAAGATTTCTATGATGACTTCGGCATCAACATCTGTTATGCTTGTGTGGCACACCCACAGAGTAATGGGCAGGTCAAGCGTGCCAATGGCATGGTCTTACAAGGTATCAAGGCTAGGATGTTCGACCGACTACAACCATATGTAGGGCAGTGGGTCCAAAAACTCCCATCCGTCCTCTAGTCTCTAAGAACCACAGTTAGTCAGGCAACAGGGTAATCCCCTTTCTTCCTAGTCTATGGTACTGAGGATGTGTTACCAACAGAGTTGGAGTTCGGCTCTCCGTGAGTTCAGGCCCACTCAGAAGACAAATCACATGAAGACCGACTGGTCGAACTTGATCAGTTGGAGGAAGCAAGGGACATCGCAATTATTCAGTCGACAAGGTATCTTCAAGGCCTACGTCGTTATCATAGTCGAAATGTTCGTGGCCATGCCTTTTTGGTGGGTGATCTCGTCTTGAGAAAAATAAAAATCACCAAAGACAGGCATAAACTATCGCTTTGTGGGAAGGGCCGTTCATTATCGCTGAGGTGACACGTCCAGACGCCTACCGACTAAAGACTAAAGACGGTGCCCTAGTCAGCAACTCATGGAATATAGAATAGCTACGTCTTTTCTATATCTGAGTCTTGTATTTCCTCTATACATATGTATATAGACTTTTTCTCTGACTCACTACATCACTTGCTTCAACCGAGTAGTGAGTTGGGGGCTGCATGTATTATGTGCCTTGTTAATAAAATCCGAGCTTGTTTTATCTATGTTATGAAGTTTTACAACAATTATGCTAAGTTTGCCCGAGTATAGAAGTGAACGATTTTTCTTAAGTTTCTATTGACCTACTCGGCGCAGATTACATAGTCGGGTAAAGCTAATGATGACTTAGAATAAACAAGTACTCAGTAGCATTGTACAGATATTTATAAATGTCTTTACAAAAGTTATATACACCGACTGCATAATTGTTTTGCTCTTACATACCCAGGTCCTTAGCTATTGCCTCTGTAGTCAGCCTCACCTAATCAGCTCCAGTGCCTCTTCGGGAGCAGTCTCTTCGGCAAAGCCCTCACCAATGGCCTTAATATCAACCCTAGGGTATATTGACTTGGTCATGGCAAGAGTTTGAGCGACGCCGACAGCTACACGCTCATCCGAGTACTTCTTTAGGATACTCGGGGCTTTGCTTAGGCGTGCCTGTATTTGGGAGACGATACTGGAGCTGGTCCCAGCATGGTGAGGTTCCATAATGTCCAGGAGCCCTTTCACGGATCTGACAGGGATTTCCCGTGACTCCTTGACAATCTTGATCTCCTCTCCAAAGGCGTTAAACTGGATCTGGGCATTGGCTTTTGAAGCTATTCAGATGCATCAACAAGTATACTTGTTAGCCAAGACATGCAGTCGAAGCAACAAGAAGATGGATTAAGACCATTGTCAGGCGGGAGACTTACTAGCATAGTCGGTCTCCACCTTGGCTTTGGCCTTCTCCACTTCGGCTTTGGCCTTCTCTATTTCCTTAGCTTGTTATCTTGTTGTTTCTTCTCCTCTGCCTGGGCCTTTAACTCGGCTTCAAGGGCTGCAAATCAGAACAGTCAAGAACTCAAGATTGCAGTCAAAACTTAAAAAGACAGTCAGAATCAACAAAGTTGGAGAAATCTACTCGGGATTTACTCGGGAGAATAACGTGGAAGACTTACTTCTGATCTTGTTGGCTAATGCCCAATTTTCATCCCTGAGCTTATCCACTGATCCCCTCAGCCATGTTTCCCTCTCCTGGCTGATCCGCTCTAGGTCGTCCTTGCCTACCTGGAGCTGGCCTAGTCATTGGAGATGGGGGGCGAGCTCAGTCAGGACCTTATTTATCTTCTCGGAGCGGTCGATGATCTTCTGCTCAAAGCAAAATAGAGGAAAATAGAGTCAGATGGCAGAGTACCAGATCAAGTGAAACTGTCAAGAACTCAACATGGCAAGATTCGTTACATACCTGGACTCCCCTAGACACCGCAATTGCAGTACATAGAAGAACTTCACGCTCCCTCGATGCTACTTGCTCGTTGTTTTCGTAGCTCTCCGCAACTCCCTCGGGGGAGACCCAGCGAAACTTTCTTGGGAAGTTGTGAGGAGGGGCTTTAATCCTCGGGAGGTCTACTTCATCAGAAGATGATGAAATTGATGGTGATGGGGTCCTAGCTCTGAACTAGGTAGCCGTAGGGGCTTCAGGGATCGGCTCGGGGTTTGGAACAACAGCTACAGCACTTGCTTCCTGGTTGGCCGGAGCTGGTGATCCTGCTGTCAAGACTGCTTCAGCTTCAGCAGCTGGAGCAGTCTCTGGCTCAAAAGGTGCAATTGCTAGAGCTAGCTCGGCTGGGATTGGCTCAGTGATAGGAGCTACTGGCATAGTCCCCTTGGGATCTATGTCAACTCGTTTCCTGCACAAAATGCCAGATATCAAGACACTATCACATCTTCAAGACTCTTAGAAGATTGAAAATTGTTACCTCTTGGAGGTCTTGAACTTCCACAAGGGGGCTCTAGAAGATATCGGTGACAAAGAGCTGCCGGCTATCGGGCCAGTTGGCGCGGCAGTTGGTGGTGGTGATTTAGCTCTGGTCGGCTCTGTTCCTGGCGCAGCCGACTGGGGTGTCGAGGTACTCGGCAGTGCTGCCCATGGGTTTGATGTTGCTGATCTTGTACTCAGCGGAGCAGCCCTTGGGCTCGATGTTACTGATCTTGAGCTTGGCAGTGTTGGCCATGGGCTCAATGTTGCTGATCTTGAACTCGGTGGTGCTGACCTTAGGCTTGATGTTGCTGGCCTTGGGCTTAGAGACGCCGGTCTTGGGCTTGGTAGCCTGGGAGCTAAACTAGTGGGGTCCTTGATCCTCAAGCTCCCTGGCTTTGCACTTGGCGTGCTTGTCTTCTTCTTGCCTGGATCATCAATTGATTTCTTCCCGGTCCTCTTGGAGCTGGGTTGGGCAGCAGAAGGGCTGGCTGGCCTCTTCTTTATTTTGGTGGCCGGCTGGTTTGGGTGTAGGATCGAACACAAGAACCAAGCCTACCAGAGGGGGGTGAATGGTAGAAACACCAAAAACCAAAATCTTTTGTGGAATAAATGAAACCCTCAAACCTGGATGGAGTGCACCGGTCAGACCGTCTCTGTTGTGCCAGTCTGACTGCCGTTTGTCCACCGGTAGAACCGTTGCCTTGCTGCTGCTCTCTTGTTGGATGAACCGTCGGAATTCGGAAGGATACACACTAAAGATGCTCTTCAAAGTAGATTAACTTTATTGCATCAAGATGTGTTTACAAAGTGCACACAAAGCACTCCTCTCTCTCAAAACGAAACCCTAGCTTTTCTCTCTTCCAAAAGTTATGCTCTAGGGTCTCAACCCCTCATCTATTTATACCTAAAACATTCTACACAAAGTAGGAGTAGGACTTCTAGTCCCACTAGGACTCAAACCCTCAATTACCAAATCTATTTACAATTTACAATTTACGAAATCAAATTCTCCTTTCCATAGTCAACTTGGACTCAACTCCTAGTCCTACTAGGACTCCACTTCTAGTCCTACTAGGACTCCACTCCTAATCCGAGTAGGACTCGACTACCTCTTTCCATACGCACACAATTCCTCTTGTATGCCATATGGAATCTTCATTTCCACGTGTATTAATCTCTAGCCTTTAGTATCCCGCGTGATCTCCCGATCATCCAGACATCAACTTCTCCCAAGTTGACTCCCGATCCATCACCGGCAATACTCTCGAGGCCTCAAGACTCACCTACACATGCAAAAACAAAGAAACCATATCCGAGGACAAGTTCTTCCCAACTTGACTCACGTTAGTCACACACACTCATACCAATATTCACAGTTATTTTCAAACCAATCTCTTATTAAATAAATCATTTGCAAAGCCAATTGTTCATCACAAAATATTAATCATGACAATGATTCTACAATCTCCCCCTTGATGATCACATTGGCAACATCTCCAAAATGCAAATTGATGTTTTTGAAAAATAAAAACTAAAAGGTATCAAAACTCTTCCCCTTTTTAAAATAAAGAATTTCTCCACTATATTTGCAATAAAAGCACAAAATCGACTTTTTAAAGAATCGACAACTTGTCAAAACTTTCAAACTTTCAAATTCTCCCCTTTTCTAAAAGCATGCATTTTGTATATTTCTCCCCCTTTGACAATGATTTCATCAAGAATTTCAAAAGAGAGAATATAAACCATAAAAGCACAAATGCAATGAATATGAAATATTTATCAATTTTTCTTCTTCTGAATTTTTCTTTTCTAGGAGCTTTGAAATGTACCTAAAGCAACTCAGGGACATGTGTTGCAAGACGAGAGAGATAAATTGACCAACTAGCAAACAAGTATGAGTTATAGTCCAAACATGAATCAAAGATATTACAATCAAGATCAAATCAGCATTAAAAATTCATGATTTCAACAATTTATAATGCAACATAATCACTAGCACATAGATTGAAAGAAAAACACCCACACATAGACAAGCTATACTAAACAGTCTTTCCCAAATTAACTTGCCCTTTACAAGAGAATTTTCATCAAGTTTTATTTCTGAGCTTCTGCTCAATTTGCCTTTCAATAGCACAAAAGAAAATCTCTCAATTATTTCAGGTACGTCCTTATCATGAATACTGTTTCCAAGGATTCGGTACCCATTATTTTCCTCACGTCGGATACATCCTTGTCGTGAATACTATTTCCAAGGATTTGGTATCCATTTTTTTCTCTCATATAAGCTTTTGTTTTTTACTTGAGAAATCTCTAGAGCATTTGAGGAATAAAAATTTCAGCAAGAATATATATGAGCATAAGTCATTCAAACAAGCACTAGTGTCAATATTGCATATTTACTTAATTCAAGTAAAAGAATTATGTGTCATGCATCATATCCCTCAAAAGTAATAGCAAAGGTTCATATAAAGACTAGAATGCATACAAGCTAAACTAGCGATCAAAAGACCTTACTCATACTGCTAACAAGCACAAGAATATACTAGAGGTATAAAACAAGGCTCCACTTTTTTATTTTCAAATTGAGAGCAATGCAATAAATTAAACTTGAATGCATTGAAAAACATAAACTCCCTCTCAAAACAACCTCCAAACCCTCCCGACGAAAGAACAAAGCAAATAGAGAAGATATCAAAGGTTTTGAAAAAGACAACCAATTGCCAATGATATCACCAAGGTTATCATTAATTGACATATATCCACTTGCATTATTATCAAAAACTACTATCTCCATAACTAGCGAGGAAAAAGCTAATGAAGAAATAGATATTATATTGCCAATTCATAAGTAGATCAATATTACCTTAAAAGCAACGACGTCTCAACCGTTTAATGCACATGGGGAGTATGCCGCCAAAAGACCTATGCACAAGAAGATGTTGAGACCTTGGGGCTTCACCGAAAACTTATCCGATCAATGCTGAAAAGTCGGTCTAACCACCGTTAGCCGTCGGTCTGATTGCTGACGTGCCTGCGGTCTAACTGCCCATGGCCACCGGTTGGACCTCCCTGGGGCTTGTGGTCTAACCGGGCCACTTGAAGAAAAGCTCGACCTTTTGCCACCTCAACCTTGCAAGTTCACATTCTCTGTCTTTTTTCTGTTTTCTTGCAAGTCTAAAGCAAAACTGAACCAAATGCCCATCCTTACCACAATGAGAGCAATTGTACTTCACACATGCTTTTTCCTTAGAAGAAGGAGAAGAAGCAATTGCACAAGTTGTAGAAAGGTTCAACAAAATTCCAGCGGATTTGAAAATCATTTTCTTTGGTTCAGGTTTTGTCAAAATCTCACCGCTTTTAGAAAAATCAAGAATACTTGGTAAATGACTAGTAAAATAAGCATGTGCATCAAAACCTATTCCTCTATTGTGTATGCTCACTTTTGATTGATCCAAAATCATATTTAGTTTCTTATTTCCATCGGAAAATCTTTGTAAGGAACTTTTTAAATAAGAAACCTCTTTTGTCAAATTAGCATAATTTTCGCAATCAACCAAAACACATTTTTGTTTGCGACACTTTGAGCAAGAAAGCACCTCATGATTTTTCACAATATCCTCCATGTACTCAACACGACATAAAGCACTTTTTACTTTCATTTCATTTAAAGAACATGTTGAGCAGGTTTTAGATACAGAAACATCTTTTTGTTATTTTAGATTTCTAGCACTCAAAATATTAAACATGGAACTTGCACCAAAAACAACTTTATATTTACTCAATAGCTTTTTATTCAAAAGTAATTCATCCAAGATTCTAGTATGCAGCATAGTTCCAAGAGCAAAACAAGATTCTAATTCTTTATTTTTAATGAGAGCATTTTCAAGTCTTAAGCATGTAGCAGCATTTACATCTCTTAAAGTAGAAATTTCAGAGAATAAAACTTCACAAGACTTGCAATCATCATCAACAGGAATCAAAGATCTTAGTCTAGAAATTTCTGATTTTAAAGATTCAACAATAAAATCATTTTTCTTAATTTTTTCTTGTAACTCTGAATTTTAAGACTAAGAGCAACTACTATCTCTTGACAAGTTTCAATGGAAGGAGTAAAGGTAGATACCTCATCATTGTCGCACTTAGAATTGCAGTCGTTTGAACTTGATCCTTCATGAACTATGAGGCAAACCCATGAGATGTTCTTGCCTTTATAATCCCCTCCATCTTCACTCTCGTAATCGACATCGCTTGCCCCAGCTTGTTCAAAAGCAACATAGACTTGATTAAAGAACTTCTTGAAATCTTGCTTGCTTTGCTTTCCTTTGAACGCTTGCTTCTTCTTTACGTCTTTGGGCTTCTCCCTTTTATCTTCCTTTGTAGATCCCCCAAGCTTCAGACATTTAGATTGAATGTGGTTTAACTTGCCACACCCGAAACACCGAATTGGTCCACCTCTTTTCCTGGTTTTGACATTATTCAAAGCTTGAGAAAACCTGTTAATTAATAGTGCCAAGTCCTCTTCGGAGAATTGCTCAAGTTGATCATCGGAAATGGCATTTAAAGCATTGAAAGAATTTGATGAAGAGCCATCAAAAGAAGAATCAAATGAAGAAACTAAGGCAGTAGTTTTTAAATCTGACTTGCGAGAAAGAACATTCAACTCATGGGTTTTTAGCTTTGTATAAAGAGATTCCAAAGTTAGAGTTGTCATATTAACAGATTCTTGAATCAATATAACTTTCATCTCCCAAATTTTCGTATCTAATCCAATCAAAAGATGTCTTGTAATTTCAGATTGAGGATAGTTAACTTCAAAAAAAATCATCAACAGATCTAAGATTGCTTAAAATTTTGTTAAAGTGACCAAAATAATCATCAAGAGCTTCTCCAGATTTCATCTCAAATTTCATATAGTCCTTTTTGAAAACATCCCTGCGAATTTCCTTGATGTTAGAAGATCCTTCATGAAAAACACGTAGAACCTTCCACATCTCATGCGCAGTTTCAAGATGAGAAATTCAATCAAAATCTGAGTGAGAAACTCCACACAAAATCATGTTGCGCGCTTTACAATTATTTTCAAACGCAAATTTATTTTCTGTAGAAATAACATCAGCGATTTCATAAGGATGAGAAACTTTTTGCCAAATATTGTATCCCTGAGACATAATATAAGATTGCATTTTTTTGCACCAAAATTCAAAATCAACTCCATCAAAAATATGTAGCTTGGTTGAAAATCGGTTAGCCATGGCTAAATCTCAAGATCAGTGAAGATCAAAAAGAGAAAACAAGGCTCTGATACCACTTGTAGGATTGAACATAAGAACCAAGCCTACCAGAGGTGGGTGAATGGTAGGAACACCAAAAACCAAAATCTTTTGCGGAATAAAAGAAACTGATGAGGACATCACTAGCTCGGATATGACGCTAGCTACCTTATGTATTCATCAACCAAAGGTGCATGCTTTCTATGTAAGATTTACGCGTTATATATTTGAATAGCCGTTACTGCACCATGAGTTTTGTGTATTCTTGTTTGCAGAGATACTTGCTTGGGTGAAGGGAAAGAGACCAAGCGCAAGGAACACATGGATGATCAAAGAAGTTGATTGGGGACCAAACCAAGACCTTACCCAAGTCTACTCCTATATCACCACATCACTTTTTGGTTCATAGAAAGCAAGAGATGAAGTTCTGCATGTTTTGGATTCGGATTCGGGCCTCCTGACAGCATCAACTTCAAACGGATCTAGCCGCTGATCCAGAAGGACTCTCGGGGCCTATGAGTACTTGTTAGAAAGCTTATGGAGTATACTTTCAGATGGTTTTGGTCCCACATCAAAATTCCTCCTAAGCTGTCCAAAATCATCGAAACAAGACACATACCTCTTCCAGTCCGAGTCTGTTTTGGCTCTTGAGCCTTGTAATTGTGTTGTGGGCTAAGCCCAAGGGGTGTGCGCCCTAGGGTTAACCCTAGGACGTCCAAACTCATATATATACAGTAGCCGTCGTTGTTTAGAGTCGGGTTTTGCTTAGATTATTCTGCCATTGCAGTTTCGCCGTCTAGATCGGTTTGTAGAACCCCAACTTCGTGTGATAAACATTCATCTGCAATTCAGATTGTGTTCTTCCTTGTTCTTATGAATTTCTTCGATTGCTTGCAGGGATAAAATCTTCGTGGTGAGGTCGACTACGTGAGAGCGTGGTTGATAACAACTAGACGTGTGGGTGTAGTGGTTGCGAGGTGATGATCGCTGATCGGAAGCCTCAAAACGTGAACGTCTTCACGTCGCCAAATCGAACCTATCGGAAGATCGGGCATCCAGGTGCATCAAGTGGTTTCAGAGCATCCTTTGCAAACCTAGAGTCCAGAAAACCCAAAAATTTATTACCACCGTATTCTTCGTAGTGTTAAGTTTATCCCATGTCCAAACCCCTTTGTGCCTTTGCAAAATTTATTTCAGTTTCGCTTTGTTGAGTCTGTGTCCTAGGTCAAGTTAGTGGTCGCTAGTTTAGAGTCATGTTCATGGTTCTAGTTCTAACTATTGCGTTGCGCGAGAGCCTGCCATGAGAGATCGAGTTCTACTCGGTTTCGGATTGCAAGCCACCTTGAGCTTTTAACCCACTTTCACAAGCCTTTTTAGATAGGTCGCAAGCCGCCTTGTGTCAATCGCCCTGCACCGCTAGCCTCCTCGTCAGCCCGCTTGACCTGTTGGCACTTATACGCTAGCCGGAGCAACAGGGTTGAGCCGCGAAACCCTAGTTCACGCTACCTGTCTTAAAACAATCATAACTTTTGCATACGGACTCAGAATTGGGCAAACTTTATATCTGCGGATATCTACAGAAAATTTTATATCTGCTGCTCCCCAACATTGTTGGGTTTGGCCAATCTAAAATCGTGAAATTTGGCCTGCAAGACTGATTTTTCAAGCTCAGAATTTCCTGTACGCTTTTTAGAGTGCCTCTGCGTGTTTTTCCAGGGTCACTCCGTGCATTATATCGAGCTGCCAATTTTTGTGGTTGCTTCTTGTGTACTAGGTGTACTCCTAGAAGAGAAAAAAAGAAAAAAAAAGAGAAGAGAAAAAAGAGAGAAAAAAAAGAAAAGGATAGAGAGCTGTTTTCAGTGAGCAGCCTTGCTGAGCTGATCTTTCAAGATTTTCGAGAGACTTGGTGAGAGAGAGTTGTCCTAAGTCCTTTGTTTCTTACTCTCGCTTGTTAGGCTAGCTCTAGGAACATGTCTTAGCCAATGACTGCTACAAGTATTTGGAACACTTATTCAGCTTTGCTATTCTGTTATTAATTTTTGCTAATCCTTGCTACCATACTTTCGAGCCTCCTGAGATCCACAAACTTCTTATCAGTACAGATTTGATCCGAGTAATCGCAACACTCACCGCTGTCAACGTCCCACATCTCCGGTCGTACCACCTGCTTCAATTGGTAAGAATATCATAAGAGTTCGGTAAGACGCTTTTGGTTGCTTGAGAGTGTATGATTCCACTGTCCACTACCTAGTAGTTGATAGGGATAAAGCTTTTGTGTTGTTTTCTATTTTCTACTAACAGTGGTAGGATTGTGATGACATAGCATGGACTCTATACAACAAGACCTTCAGGCGATAGCTGAGAGCACGAAAGGTCTCCTTAGTAAATATGCACAATTGAGACGACATCAGTAGCCAGCTACTGTTTCTTCTTGTCTTCCACTAACTATGACAGTTCACACCAAGGACAAAAAGGAGATGAAGAATTTGGATGAGAGCCCTACCATAGCTGCCACATCATCTTCGACAAGTGAAGGTAAGACTATGTCATCTCCCCCATCGTATAATGGATTTGGTGCTGAAGCATACATGAGTTGGGAAGTTGCGATTGATAAATTTTTTTCTCATCGTCATATGTGTGATAAACGAAAGATAAAGAATGCTGCTAGTGTCTTGACTTCTCATGCTTTAATATGGTGGCAAAATTTAATAACGTCTTCACATGATAGATTGCCTAAAACTTGGAACGATATGAAAATGCTTATGCGAGAGAAATTTGTTTCTCGATCTCAGAATTTTGCTTACAAAAATAAAGTGTGTCATTTAGAGAAGCAACCCCTTGTTGTCTTTTCTTCTGTGACTAACCTTTTGCAGGATAATGAGAGTACTTCGGTACAACGAGTGCTAAGTTCTCAAATAGAGAAAGCGGAGCAAAATCAATGCCACAATTCGTTCCAATCAAAGTTTTTGGTTATGAATCGAGCATGCTGTGTTATCATTGATAGCAAGAGCTGTAGCAACTTGGCAAGTTCAAATATGGTCGAGAAGCTTGGATTGCCGACGCAACCGCATCCTCGGCATTATTACATCTAGTGGTTCAATTCTTGCGGTAAGTTGAAGGTAAGTAAAATTGTGAAAGTGGAGTTTTCAGTAGGCAATAATCATGATAGTGCCATATTCGATGTTGTTCCAATGCAAGCATGTTCTCTACTTTTGGGTAGACCTTGGGAATATGACAGAGATGTTGTGCACCGTGGTAGAACCAACACGTACACTTTCACACATAATGATAAGAAATTTAAGTTGCTACCTATGTCCCCTGCTGAAATTTTGAAAGATGATCTTGAGAGGAAAAAGATTAAAAACCATGAGGTTTTGAGAAATAAATGTAATAATACTAATGTTTTGATGCCTTCACTTAAACCTGAGTTATTGCAAAATGAACGTATTGTTTTGGGCACTGACATTTTGCAGGTATCTGAGAAGAGCCAAGGTAATGAGGAAAAGAAGAGAGACATAGAGAAAGAAGATCCACCTGTTGTTCCATGCATATTTCAAGATGTTTTAATTAAGAGTGCACCTACAGTTTTTAAAAATGAGAATAAAGGTAACAAAAATGGTTCTACATTCACTCAAGGTATGGACAATTCTGATGTGCTATATATGCCCACTAATCATGTTAGTTTAGAGCAATCACTAGTGAAATCATGTGTTAAATTACCTTTGTCACACGATGATTTGGTTTCTATTTCTTGTGATAAAGAAGGGTTGTGCAATGCTTCACTTATATCCATGCCACAACTAGTGAATGAACATGTTAGTAATGTTGTTAAACCGCCATGTGCTGATTTTAGACATGTTGTTCACATTGCTAGCAAGAATGAAGAGCTTAGATTGCTATCTTCTTTAAATACTTGGGGCTATATTCAATTTGATGATCTTTGTCCACTTAATTGTTTAGAGAAGAAATTATTTGCTAGATCTCATTTGTCATGTCCTTCTCATGTGATTTTTCATGTTATTAGCAATTATGATAATAAAGGAGAATATAATGTGCATAGAGTATACATTTGTTCGAATTTTAATATACCTCCTTTTTGATAATGACATGTCTTGTCTAGAGGACCGCATGAGTATAAATAATTCTCTATCTAGTTTCTCTAGTTGTTTAAATGAGTTTCAGGTTGGTTTGCAAGAAGGGGAGTGTTGTGGGCTGCATGACACTACAAAGTGTTCTCCGGGTTTAAAAATTTCAGAATCCAACCATATGCACAACACTACCTCACCCTATGTTGTGAAAGATAAATATATGTTCATCAGGCTTAATGACAAGGTGAAACTGCGGACGGTTTCCAATCAAGATGGGGAGGATGATGAGGACATCACTAGCTCGGATATGACCCTAGCTACCTTATGTATTCATCAACCAAAGGTACATGCTTTCTACGTAAGATTTACGCGTTATATATTTGAACAGCCTGTGGGAGCCATGGGCCCCGGGTACCTCATTACCAGCACATGGGCCACTCGGATAGAGGATGGGCCAGATCATGTAATTAGAGATAAGATAGCACCCGGCAGGCTGTGCCTTGTATAATAAGGAAACATAGCCTTAGTCGGATAGGATTCTATCTCTAAGAAGGAAATCCCTTGGTCGTATCCGACTAGGATCCTTACCATGTACCCCTGTCCCCTAGTATATAAAGGGAGGCAGGGCGCCCCATGAGGACACGCAAGATCATTGATCGCAAAACCACCTCAGAGGAATAACACCTCAACTGGACGTAGGGTATTACCTCACATCGAGGGCCTAAACCAGTATAATTCTCTTGTGTTCCTCTGCCATCCACCGAATTCCAGGTCGCCGAGTAGCCCCATAACATTATTGCCGGTGTAAAACATCGACAGTTGGCGCGCCAGGTAGGGGCCCGGCAAATTCTTCATCAACAGATTCGATGGATCCCATCAACGAAGTCAAGGGCTACAAGTTCTCCAATGGAGACACCATCACCTTCGGGAGTCTTGATTTCGTCGCCGATCAACTCGGCAATCTTTCCTTGGCTGAAGCAGATCCAATCTCGCCAGCCGAGGAGCCAGCCAGCGTTGCGCCAGTCGGCCCCAGGGACGTCGCCATCTCCTTCGATGATCTACTATGACAGTCCCTCACGTCGCCGGACATCGGGACAACTCTCTCCTTCGGCGTCCGACTCGCGCTAGGCCTTGAGCCAGCGCGGGTTAGGCCAAGAGGGGGAGAGATCGTCAATCTCCCGTACGGATTCGGCGACGCTGTGCATCTACAACTCGCACAGCAGACCCGACCTCCAGCAATTCAGTTTGGACACGGTCATGAACCGTTTCAGATTGGATCTAGAGAGGTCGGAGTCGTCCTAACTCCGATAAACTACTCGGAGTCCGACACCAAGTCGGATAGCTGTTCGAGCACCAACTCGGACTCCACCTTGGCAAGCTTCCTCCTCCCCCGCGAGATCTTCATGGCTTCAACGCCACCTTCCGAGGTGCGCCGACTGCAAGAGGAGCAGCAAGAGGAGGCGCGCCGACTACAACAACAAGAGGAGGCCAACCGCCAAGCTCGCAATGACGGGCTACGACAGGCTGGACGAGCCGCCCAGCAGCAGATCCTCCAAACCAAAGTCGGCGACCACGACGTCTTCGTCACGCCACAACAGAACGTCGTGGCCGCTGCAACTCTGCTGGACACGCTCCAGCTTGGGCCGGATCATTAGGCCACACCAACTATCGCCAAGATCAAGGCGATGATTACTGCTGCCGCCTGCCAGCAGCAAGAACAGTCAGGCAACACTCACATACCGACCCATCGGACGGGCTCTCCAGCGGCGGAGTCATCTACATCAGCGCGACGTCGGGCGCCGGCTCCACGGCAGCACGAAGAGTCCCGCCAAACAACGCTCGGCAATACCAACTACGACAACCGGCGGCGTCGCCAATACGACCGCCGACCCAATCAAGACCTCCGAATGCGAATACAACGCGATCTTCGCCACACCATAAGGGCCCGGCGCGAAGAGCGCGAGAGGATGAACGCCGCGACTGGAGGATGAACACGAGCGCTTCGGTCTCCACTACGAACGGCTACACCGCCAAAACCGAAGCCCAAGTCCTCACGATAACGAAGGCATTCCAGCCTTTACTCGGGAGTTACAGGACGTCCGCTGGCCAGTCGGCTTTAAGCCTACCGGAATCAAAAAGTACGACGGCAAGACCAACCCAGAGTCCTGGCTCACCGTTTACGTCCTAGCAGTACAAGCTGTTGGGGGTGACAGCAGAGCCATGGCTAACTACCTCCCAGTCGCATTAGCCGACTCAGCGAGGACATGGTTGACAGGCCTCCCAAGGCGGTCGATCGGTTCCTGGGGACAACTCAGGGAGCGGTTCATCGCTAACTTCCAGGGGACCTACGAGAGACCAGCTTCCGAGCACGACCTTTACCAGCTGCATCAAAAGAAGAACGAGTCTCTGCGTGAATTCATCAAAAGGTTTTCCGAGAAACGCAATCAGATTCCAAGTATCAAAGTCGAGGTCGTCATCGCCGCCTTCCGCAAGGGAGTAAAAGACGCCCCGCTCATCGCGAAGTTCACTCGGAAGCCACCATCCACTGTCCGGGCTCTTTTCGACATGGCCAACAAATACGCCGACTCGGCTGAAGCCGTCGCTGAGGCCTTCGACGAGAAGAAGGAGCCTCGACAAAAAGACAACAAGGCGAAAGCCGACAACGAGCCGTCTCAGAATAAATCTGGCAGCCGCAAGCGGAAGTCGGACAACGAGGTGGCCAACATGGAGCGCAGTCGGTCGCGGCCCCAGCGGAACAACGACTATCAGAAAGTCATGAGCGGGCCTTGCCCATTTCACCCCAAAGGCCGGCACGCGGCCAAGGACTGCCACATGCTCAAGAAGTTTGCCTCCGAGCAAGCTTCATCATCTGGCGCCGACAAGGACAAAGACAAGCCAGACTCAGGCCTGGCTGAGGATTTCCAGGATCCCCAAGCCGAACTCAACCACATCTTTGGGGGACCACTTGCGTACGAATCCAAACGCAAGCAGAAGCTCTCAATACGCGACATCAACATGGTCTCCACAGCCGACACCCCCCAATACCTACGCTGGTCAGAAACGGCCATCACCTTCAATCGCGCAGATCACCCAGATCGGATTTCCCACCCGGGATGGTATCCACTCGTCCTGGACCCGGTCGTCAAAAATATCAGGCTGAAGAAAACCCTCATCGACGGAGGTAGCGCGCTCAACATCCTGTTCGCCAAGACTTTGGACGAGATGAGAATTCCTCGTTCAGAACTACGGCCGAGTACTGCGCCCTTCCACGGGATATAATTCCGGCTTATCATCAACCCCACTCGGGCAGATAACCTTGCCGGTAACCTTCGGCACGCGGGACAACTTCCGTACAGAAAACATCTGCTTTGAGGTCGCCGACTTCGAGACCGCGTATCACGCGATACTCGGACGACCGGCCCTCGCCAAATTCATGGCGATACCGCACTATACGTACATGGTGCTAAAGATGCCTGGGCCAGCAGGAGTCCTCTCCCTCCGCAGCGACGCTAAGCAAGCCTTCACCTGCGACAAGGAGAGTTGCGAACTGGCTCAAACACAAGAAGGGGCAGTCGGGCGCGACATCATCCGGCAAGCCGCTACACCTGAAGTCGATCAAGATCCAGTTCCGGCGAAAAAAGCAGCGAAGTCGGGAATTTCAGCGGACTCCGACACGAAGAAGATCCCCCTGGACCTTTCCGACCCCTCCAAGACTACCTTAGTCGGGACCGGACTCGACCCCAAATAGGAAGACGCGCTCGTCACCTTCCTCCAGGCCAATAAAGATATCTTTGCATGGAAACCGTCCGACATGCCGGGCGTACCAAGGGAGGTGATCGAGCACGCCCTACACGTAAAGCCAGACGCCAAGCCAGTCAAGCAACGGCTGCGGCGCTTCGCTCAAGACCGCAAGGATGCTATCCGGGAGGAAATCACCAAGCTCCTCGCAGCCGGGTTCATCAAGGAAGTCTACCACCCGGACTGGCTGGCAAACCCAGTTCTGGTCCGGAAGAAAAATGGTAAATAGTGCATGTGCGTCGACTACACCGACCTCAACAAAGCGTGCCCCAAGGACCCATTTGGTCTTCCCAGGATAGATCAGGTGGTTGACTCCACGGCCGGGTGCGACCTACTCAGTTTTCTCGACTGCTATTCGGGATATCATCAAATTAGCCTGAGGGAACAAGACTGTTTGAAAACATCTTTCATCACGCCATTTGGAGCGTATTGCTATATCACAATGCCGTTCGGTCTAAAAAATGCGGGCGCAACCTACCAACGGGCTATTCAGCGCTGTCTGCACACCCAGATTGGGCGCAACGTGGAAGCCTACGTCGACGACGTGGTGATCAAGACTAAGTCCAGAGAAGATCTCATTGCCGACTTGGAAGAAACCTTCCAAAACCTCCGAAGATTCAAGATGAAGTTGAAGCCGGAAAAGTGCACCTTCGGAGTGCCGTCTGGAAAGTTACTCGGCTTCATCGTCTCGCATCGTGGCATCGAGGCCAACCCGGAGAAAGTTAACGCCATCAGGAACATGGCGCCCCCGACCAACCTCAAAGACGTCTAGAAGTTGACAGGTTGCATGGCGGCACTCAGCCGGTTTATCTCCCGACTGGGCGAACGGGGCATGCCTTTCTTCAAGCTCCTCAAAAAGGCGGACACCTTCAAATGGACTCCGGAAGCCCAACAAGCCTTCGAAGACTTCAAACAGTTCCTCACGTCACCTCCCACGTTGGCATCACCCTTACCCCAGGAACCTCTAATGCTATACCTGGCGGCAACTACTCACGTAGTCAGCACGGTGCTGGTAGTGGAGCGATCCGAACAGGGTCATGTTTAGAAAATACAACGGCCAATCTATTTTGTCAGCGAGGTCCTTGCCGACTCCAAAACGAGATACCCGCAGGTCCAGAAGCTGCTATACTGCCTACTCATCACAGTCCGAAAGCTGGTGCACTACTTTCAAGCACATCAAGTCACGGTGGTCACAGCGTTTCCACTCGGGGATGTCCTTCATAATCGCGAGGCCACTGGCCGGATCGCTAAATGGGCACTCGAGCTGATGGCATTCGACATCACCTTCCAGCCACGGACAGCTATCAAATCTCAAGCTCTAGCCGACTTCGTGGCCGAGTGGATAGAAGTTCAACTCCCAATACCAACAGCAAAGCTAGAGCACTGGACAATGTACTTCGACGGTTCCCTACGGATCGGTGGCGCCGGGGCTGGAGTCATACTGACATCCCCCACTGGCGAAAAACTGAAGTACGTTCTACAAATCCACTTCCCGGCTTCCCACAACGTCGCCGAGTACGAGGCACTCGTTCACGGGCTCCGCATCACCATATCACTCGGCATACGTCGACTGGTTGTGCGTGGAGATTCCCAACTCGTGGTAAACCAAGTCATGAAAGACTGGACCTGTCTCGACGATACAATGGCGGCATACTGTCAGGAGGTCCGCAAGCTGGAAAATAAGTTCGACGGGCTGGAAATCACACACGTCCTCCGCCAATACAACGACGCGGTGGATGAGCTGGCAAATGTGGGATCCAAACGAGAAGCAGTCCCGACTGGAATCTTCGTCGAGCAACTTATGGAGCCATCAGTCAAGAAGAAACCGGCACAAGAGCAATCGGGAGGCGAGCCTACCCCGGCTACCGACGAAGTGCTGCACATATGTCAAGACTGGAGGAGTCCTGTTGTCAAGTTCCTTCTGGATGATGAACTCCCAGAAGATCGCAGTCAAGCCGAGCAGGTCAAGCGTCGGAGCAAAAGCTTCCTGCTAGTCGGAGAAGACCTGTACCGAAGGAGCGCATCCGGCGTCCTCATGCGTTGCGTCACCACTGAGGAAGGCAAGCAGATCCTGCATTCAATCCACTCGGGCATATGTGGCAACCATGCTGCATCCAGGACGTTAGTCGGAAAGGCCTACCGGCAGGGATTCTTCTGGCCCACAGCAGTCACAGACGCCAAAGACATCGTTCGCAAGTGCGAAGGTTGCCAGTTCTTCGCAAGGCAAACAAATCTCCCAGCCCAGGAACTCCAAACTATCCCTATCTCCTGGCCATTCACAGTATGGGGGCTCGACATGGTCGGGCCCTTCAAGAAAGCGCCAGGGGGGTTCACACATTTATTCGTCACAGTGGATAAGTTCACCAAGTGGATTGAGGCTAAACCCGTCGCAACAATTACAGCGGCACGAGCAAAGGACTTCATCATGAGTATATTATATCGGTTCGGAGTGCCTAACTGCATCATCACCGACAATGGTACTCAGTTTGCGGCGGGCCTATTCCAAGATTTCTGCGATGATTTCGGCATCAAGATCTGCTATGCATCTGTGGCACACCCGCGGAGCAACGGGCAGGTTGAGCGAGCCAACGGTATGGTCTTGCAAGGCATCAAGGCCAGGATATTCGACCAACTACAACCATATGCGGGTCGGTGGGTACAAGAACTCCCATCCGTTCTCTAGTCTCTCAGAACCACAGTTAGTCGGTCAACAGGGCAATCCCCTTTCTTCCTGGTCTATGGTACCGAGGCCATGCTACCGACAGAGATACAGTTCGGCTCTCCGCGAGTCCGGGCCTACTCCGAAGACGACTCCAACAACACCCGACTGATCGAATTAGATCAGCTGGAAGAAGCAAGAGACGCCGCAACAATCCAGTCGGCAAGGTATCTTCAAGGCCTGTGTCGTTACCACAATCACAATGTCCGTGGCCGCGCCTTTTTGGTCGGGGATCTCGTTCTAAGGAAGATACAAACCACCAAGGACAGGCACAAATTATCCCCCATCTGGGAAGGGCCGTTCATTATAGCCGAGGTCACGCGGCCAGGCGCCTACCGACTGAAGACCAAAGACGGCGTCCTCATCACCAACTCATGGAACATAGAACAACTACGTCCTTTCTATACCTGAGTTTTACATTTCCCATGTGTACAGTTTTTCTGACTCACTACGCCGCTTGTTTCAACCGAGTAGTGAGTCGGGGGCTGCATGTATATATGTGTTCTGTCAATAACATACAAGCTTATTTCACCCCGGTTATGAAGCCTTGCCACGACTGATGCGTTCGCCCGAGTATAGCATCTTACTCCGAACGTTTTTTATCAAGTTCTATCAGACTAACTCGGTGCATGCTACACGGTCGGGTAAAGCTAATGACAACCGAATGATAAGCTTGGCGGCACGACACACATATTTACACATGATCATGTATGAAAGCTTATATACATACCGACTACAAAATGTATTGCCTTCACAGACCCAGGTCTCGGGTAATTACTTCAGCAGTCGGCTTCGCCTGTGCGATCAGCTCCAGCGCTTCCTCGGGCGTCGTCTCTTCGGAAAATCCCTCCCCGATGGCGTCAATGTCCGCCCTCGGGTAGATGGACTTGGTCATTGCTAGGGTCTGGGCCACGCCGGCGGCAACCCGCTCATCCGAGTACCTTTTCAAGGCACTCGGTGCGTCCTCGAGACGCCCCATTATCTGAGGAATTCTGCTACAGCTGGTCCCCACTGGGCGGGGATCTACAAGGTCAAGGAGCCCTTTCATGGACCCGACGAGGGCCTCCCGTGACTCCCTGATCAACCTTATCTCCTCCGTGTAGAACCGACACTGGGCCCGGACGTTAGCTCTCATGCCTGCCCAGATCGGCCGGCAAGTAAGCTTGTCAAATTCGGCTACACACAGGATAACTAATGGATTGGCTGAGATCACAGTCGGGTTGAGGACTTACTTTCGTAGTCGGCCTCCCACCCGGCCACGGTCTTCTCCAGTTCAGCCTTCTCCTTACCGAGCTTGACGACGGCCTTCTCCAACTCGGACTTCTCCCGGTCAAGCTCGGTGTTGGCCTTTGTCAGGTCGGCCTTGACCCTTTCAAGCTCGGCCTTGGCTTCTTCAGCCTCCTTCAGCTGCGACTCCCTCTCTGCTCGGGTCTTTAACTCCGCTTCGAGGTCTGCACCACAGATTAGCCAAGAGCTCAACCGTGCAGTCATGACACCACCGGGCAGTCGGGATCGACGCGGCTGGATGAATACATCAACGGTTCAGTCGGGAAGATATACTCGAGGATTTTACCTCTGATCTTCTCGGCTAGGGCCCATGTTTCCGCCCTGAGCTGATCGGCGCCACTCTTCAGCCAGGCCTCCCTCCTCGTGTGACGCGCCTCCATCTCGGCCTTCAATGCCCGGAGTTGCTGCAATTCCGCGAGGTGGGGAGCCATCTCGACCAGGATCTCTGTCATCGCCTCGTTGCGGTCGACGAGCTTCTGCTCGAGACAAGGAACAAACCGACGACAGAGTCAAACATCAAAACAAGAAGATTGCTGGAGCTTTACTACAAGAATCATACCGCGACCCCTTGGGACCCACTGATGGCGGCGCAAAGCAGGCTTTCGCGCTCTCTCCTTGCAACGACTTCATCGAGCCTGAAGCTTTTCGCAGTACCGTCGCGAGTGGTCCACGTAAAGGTCCGGGGCATCACACGTGGGGGAGCTTCGATCCGAGGCAGATGCGGGATCTCCGGCGGTGGCAGCAGCGGCGGTGATGGCGATGACGATAACCACGACGGCGACGGGGTCCTGGCCTCAGCATCGCCTTCCCCTACGATTTCGGGGACCGGCTTAGGGGCTCCGTCCGCCGCTCCCGCAATGTACGGCGCCTCGGGGGCTGGGGCCTCAGTTTCAACAGCCACCTCTCGGTCGGGTGGCGGCAGTGGCCCTGTAGTCGGAGCCACCTCGGTCTCAGCAACCGGGCTGGCCGCCGGCTCAACAGGTGTGTTCACTGCCGCTGGCTCGGCTGGGGCAGGCTCATCAAGTGGAGCAGACGGGTCAATCTCTTTGAGATCGATATCGGCCCGCTTCCTGCAAGATGAAGCAAGACATCAGGACATTACTCTAACATACAATGACTACAGAGGACCCGGAGTAGCGCACCTCTTGGAGAACCTCAGCTTCCTGCCGGGCGGCCCGTCCCCCGGTGAAGCGCTAGCGTCGGCAGTCGGCCCGGTCGGCGTCGTCGATGGCAAAGGCGTATCAGCCCGAGTCGGCCCCGACTCTGGTATGGTTGGCTCGTGTTCCTTCGCCCCAAGCGGCCTCTGCTCTAGCCGGTCCCTTGGTGGCGCAGCTGTCGAGCACGACAATGTTGGGCCCGAACCTGCCGGTCTCAGCCTGGGACTCGACCGCGTGGGCGTTGTGGCAGCGGTGTCCTTTATTTTCAAGCTGCCGCTCACGGCGCGCGCTGTCATGGCCCCCTCGCCCCGATATAAAATCAGCTTCTTCCCCGCTCTCTTAGAGTCGGGTTGGGCAGCAGAGGGACTCCTCGGCCTCTTCTTCGACGCGACCGCCGACAATGGACGGGAGTCTTCATCAAATTCCTCATGCCACTACAAGCAAGTCGACGAGATACCATCACGCAAGGTTGAACAATCACCGTTCCACAGGCGTTCACCACAGAAGAAGGTAGAAGGTTACCTTGGTCCACGGCCGGATGAAGCTATAGGCAGCAACTCGGCGGTTATCATCTTCGGTGGCAACCACCCCTTCGGAGAAGTAGCCAAACAAGGTATTGGTCACTGCCCCCTTGTCCGCCGTCTCGCTGCTCACTCGGTCGGGATCGTGTTTACCTTTGAAGGCCCAACCAAAGGCGCTTCTCAACTTCAGCGGCTGGACGCGCCTCGTCAGAAAACGACGAGCCACCCAAGGCCCTGTCAAGCCGGCCCTCTTGAGGTCATCTATCTTCGTCAGCAATATATGTGCCTGGCCCAGTTCTTCAAAGGTTGGCTCCGAGGACCAGCTTGGCAACACCGCCGGTGGCAAACCAGTAAACGGGCGCAAGGAAGGAGCCAGATCGGCGCAATAAAACCACTCCTTGTGCCAGCCCTTCAGAGAAGATTTCAAGGGCAAATCGATATACGTTTTCTTCCCATCGCTCCTCAGTTGAAGACCAGCCCCTCCAATCACACTGATATTACTCTTGGAAGGTTGGGGCTTGACATGGAACAGGTGTCGGAAGAGGATGAAATGGGGTTCAACACCCAGAAAGCACTCGCAAAGAGTAACGAATATGGAGATCTGAAGGATTGAGTTGGGATTTAAATGCACCAACTCCAGCCCGTAGAAATCAAGGATGCGGCGGAAGAAATCAGAAGACGGAAGACACAAGCCCCGATCAAAGAAAGAGGCGAAAGCTACCGTTTCACCAGGCCGGGGGTTGGGGATCGACTCATCCCTCGCCGACCGCCAACGGATCACTTCTTGGCTGGGCAACTTCAGCTCGCTCTCCAGCCGTCTCAGCTTCACCGAGCCACAATCTGAGATCAGCCAAGAACTCCCTGGCACACCCGCAGGATTTGTCGCCTTCGGCATGACTGGAGGAGGTGAGATTTGGGGGAAAGCAAATCGGGGGCTTGGAATAAACGAGGAGGATTGAAATCGCCCGAGTCCGGGTGGGGAACAGCTGCTGCTAACCCTAGCCGGGCGGGAGGCGAAAAGCTAGGCGCGAAAGTGGAAGACGAAGAGATTGGCCGATTTGGGGAAGACGACGGAATCTTTTTCTCTCTCCCCGTCTTTTTATAGCCTGTACCGACTAGATGGGCCCAGGCCTGCACAGTCGGTATTGGGCCGACAAGATATGAGTTCCTACAGTAGCATGCTCCATGTGGGCCGCCTGCAGGCTGAGTTGAAATTATAGCGCTAGTGTTACTAACAGGAACCGATGAGGTAAGCGGATACGCTTCATGAGAGCCTTATTGCTAAACGTATATGTTTGGGTATCTGCTTATCTCACAGGTCTCGAGGATATATCCTTACAAGGATCACAGGCTGCTCTTCATTAAAATTGGAGACGAAGGTATCTTTCTCGAGTACACCTGACCACGTAATGGATTTATTTTCATAAAGTGGTACTCGGCCTACATGCGTGGCCATCAGTTGCCATGAGCAACATTATTCCAGCCGACATGATGCTGAAGAGTCTAACTTTCGAGTAGTGCACTACTCGGGAGAGACTATAAATATTTATTCCCGCTGACATGATACGGAAGAGTCTAGCTTTTGAGTGGGACGCCACTCGGAAAAGACTATAAACTCATATTCCGACTGACATGAAGTCGAAGAGTCCTATATACGAGTAGTCTTCTACTCGGCAAGACTATAAAGTTTATTCCGGTTGACATGATACCGAAGAGTCGCAAATACCCAAAGTAATCTACTCGGGAAAGACTTCCAGGTTAAAGATCTTTGACTTTATGTTTAATTGTCTTCACAATTAAGCATAAAGTCGGGGGCTACACCTAATAGGTGCGCCTATTCGGTGCACACTATTCATATATCTACATGAAGCCCTTCATAGCCTCGCTGCCAGCTGACATGAAGCAGGACTCGGGAAGACTTACTCGGACAAAGAGTACTCGGGAGCATCGCACTCGGGTAACCTTCACCGTGGAGGATGAGCACTCAGTATCAGTTGTGACTCAACTATGAAGGTCTCAGGGGCTACTGTGGGAGCCATGGGCCCCGGGTACCTCATTACCAGCACATGGGCCACTCGGATAGAGGATGGGCCAGATCATGTAATTAGAGATAAGATAGCACCCGGCAGGCTGTGCCTTGTATAATAAGGAAATATAGCCTTAGTCGGATAGGATTCTATCTCTAAGAAGGAAATCCCTTGGTCGTATCCGACTGGGATCCTTACCATGTACCCATGTCCCCTAGTGTATAAAGGGAGGCAGGGCGCCCCATGAGGACACGCAAGATCATTGATCGCAAAACCACCTCAGAGGAATAACACCTCAACTGGACGTAGGGTATTACCTCACATCGAGGGCCTGAACCAGTATAATTCTCTTGTGTTCCTCTGCCATCCACTGAATTCCAGGTCGCCAAGTAGCCCCATAACATTATTGCCGGTGTAAAACATTGACACAGCCGTTACTGCACCATGAGTTTTGTGTGTTCTTGTTTGCAGAGATACTTGCTTGGGTGAAGGGAAAGAGACTGAGCGCAAGGAACACATGGATGATCAAAGAAGATAATTGGGGACCAAACCAAGACCTTACCCAAGTCTACTCCTATATCACCACATCACTTTTTGGTTCATAGAAAGCAAGAGATGAAGTTCTGCATGTTTTGGATTCGGATTCGAGCCTCCTGACATCATCAACTTCAAGCAGACCTAGCCGCTGATCTAGAAGGACTCTCGGGGCCTATGAGTACTTGTTGGAAAGCTTATGGAGTCTAATTTCAGATGGGTTTGGTCCCACGTCAAAATTCTTCCTGAGCTATCTGGAATCGTCGATACAAGACATATACCTCTTCTAGTCCGAGTCTGTTTTGGGCCTTGGGCCTTGTAATTGTGTCATGGGCTAAGCCCAAAGGGTGTGCGCCCTAGGGTTAACCCTAGGACGTCCCAACTCATATATATACAGTTGCCGTCATTGTTTAGAGTTGGATTTTGCTTAGATTATTCTGCCATTGCAGTTTCGCCGTCTAGATCGGTTTGTAGAACCCCAACTTCGTGTGCTAAACATTTATCTGCAATTTAGATTGTGTTCTTCCTTGTTCTTGTGAGTTTCTTCGATTGCTTGCAGGGATAAAACCTTCATGGTGAGGTCGACTATGTGAGGGCGTGGTTGATAACAACTAGACGTGTGGGTGTAGCGGTTGCGAGGTAATGATCGCTGATCGGAAGCCTCAAAACGTGAACGCTTCACGTCGCCAAATCGAACCTATTGGAAGATCGGGCACCCAGGCGCATCAAGTGGTATCAAAGCATCAGGTTGCCCGATAGGTATCATCTGTGTTTCTGGATGGAGTGCAACGGTCAACCGTCTCTGTTGTGCTGGTCTAACCGCCGTATGTCCACCGGTAGAACCGCTGCCTCGCCGCCACCCTCTTGTTGGATGAACCGTCGGAATTCAGAAGGATACACACTGAAGATGCTCTTCAAAGTAGATTAACTTTATTGCATCAAGATGTGTTTACAAAGTGCACACAAAGCACTCCTCTCTCTCAAAACTAAACCCTAGCTTTTCTCTTCCAAAAGTTATGCTCTAGGGTCTCAATCCCTCATCTATTTATACCTAAAACCTTCTACACAAGGTAGGAGTAGGACTTCTAGTCCCACTAGGACTCAAACCCTCAACTACCAAATCTATTTATAGTTTACAATTTACCAAATCAAATTCTCCTTTCCATAGTCAACTTGGACTCAAGTCCTACTCCTACTAGGACTCCACTTCTAGTCCTACTAGGACTCCACTTCTAATCCGAGTAGGACTCGACTCCTAGTCCTACTAGGACTCCGCTTCTAATCCGAGTAGGACTCGACTCCTAGTCCTACTAGGACTCCGCTTCTAATCCGAGTAGGACTCGACTTCCTCTTTCCATACGCACACAATTCCTCTTGTATGCCATATGGAATCTTCACTTCCACGTGTATTAATCTCTAGCCTTTAGTATCCCGTGTGATCTCCCGATCATCCGGACATCAACTTCTCCCATGTTGACTCCCGATCCGTCACCGGCAATACTCTCGAGGCCTCAAGACTCACCTACACATGCAAAAACAAAGAAACCATATCCGAGCACAAGTTCTTCCCAACTTGACTCACGTTAGTCACACACACTCATACCAATATTCATAGTTATTTTCAAACAAATCTCTTATTAAATAAATCATTTGCAAAGCCAATTGTTCATCACAAAATATTAATCATGACAATGATTCTACATTGGGGAGTCATCATCAAATTTCTCGCAATCCTGCAGGTGTTCCAAAGACATATCATGCATTGCAGAGCAATCCTAGACAAACATCCACAGACATTCATCATAGAAGGATAAAGATCCAATATCAATTTCTCAAGATTACCTATGGTCGAGGCCTATTTTGGCTATAGGGCGTGGTGGCATGCTCTGCGTCTTCTGTCTCTACTACCCCATTAACAAAAAAAGCCGAGCAAGGTATCGGTGACCTTGTTCATATCTGTAAAATCAGGGTATTCTCGACTGGGATCATCTTTGCCCTAATAATCCCAACCAAAGTGGCTCCTAAGCTTTAAGGGCCTGCTACGGCGGTTCAAGAAACATCTCGCCACCTAGGGACCAATCAATCCCGAGCTCTTCAATAAATCAATCTTCTCTATCAACATGTATACTTGGCCCATCTCCTCATAGTTTGACACTGAAGACCAAATGGGTAGAACTGTTTGTGGAGAGCCAGTGAAAGGGGGCAGAGAAGGTTTGAGATTGGAACAGTAGAACCATTCTCTGTGCCAGCCCTTGAGGGAGGTTTTCAAAGGAACATGGAGATAGATTTTCTTCATTTCGTTCCTGAGTTGGAGACGGGCTCCCCCAATAACCTAGACTTTATTTTTGGATAGCTAGGGTTTGATATGGAAAAGATATCGGAAAAGATTGAAATGAGGCTTAACCCCCAAAAAAGCTTCACACAAAGTGGTGAAGATGGAGATTTGTAGGATAGAGTTGGGATTCTGTAACACCCTAAATTATCCCCATAGAAAAATAAATGAGAAAAAGGAATTTTAGAAATTAAATTAAAAGCCTCAAAGAGTGAAAATAATAAAAACAAAGAAAAATCTATAGCAAAATGGGCTTAGAAATAATTTTATAAAATTCTTTGCTTAATCAACTATTTTCTGGAATTTTCTAGGATTTATTTCATTAAAGGAATTATTTTTGGTGAATTAAATTGAGTCATAGCATTAAAAGAAAAGAAAAAGAAATTAAAAACCCCCTCCCTGTGCACGGGCCGAATCCGGCCTAGTACTGTGCACCTATCCTCTCTCCGCGCGCGCGCGCCCGGCCCATGGCCCACGGCTGCCTGTCTCTCTAAGCGCTTGCCGACAGGTGGGTCCCACCTGTCGAGATCGTCCCCGACCTTGGGTCGGAGAGCACTGTGCCGCTCTGCCGCCGCCACCGCCGTGAATCCCGCCTCGATTCGGCCGGCCCGAGCGTGGATTCCTCAAATTTCTTGAGGGGTTTTTATCCCCTCGTCAACCTTGTCCTTTTTCCCCTAAAACCATGGGGATTTAATCTCGGAACTGCCACCGAATCAAGCTCGTTCATCCTCGGGCCTTCGAGCTAAAACCTAATCCACCGCCGTGCCATATCCAAGCCGGACTCGCCACCCCGGCACTATATATAGCATCTTCAGACCCTTCTCTATCCGGTGTCACCGCCGTCCAAGCTTGAGCAAACCCCTAGTGCCCTAGCCCCGCCTCGATCCAATCCGCCACCGCCGCCTAGCTCTAGCCGAGCCTCGCCTTCGTTCCAGTCCACCCTAGCACACGCCGTCACCTCAGTTAGCTTCACCGCAGCACTTAGGACCAGGGCTGCCTTCCCTGACCATCGGAAGTCACCGGAGCACCGTCGCTTCCGTGAAACCGAAGTGCTCCGCCGCCAAAACCTCGCCGTCAAGCCCCCTCATCACTGTTCGTTGTCATTTCACCCACGGTAAGGTTTGCCTCTCTCCCCTCTACCCGTTTCGCGTGTCGTCGAGCCTCGCCGAGCTACCAATCACCGTCGACCATCGGGTTCCGAGCCACGCCGCCACCGACGATGTGGATGCTACGTCAGATGCCAGCTCAGCCACGGGCTCGCTGATCGGGATCCAATCCAAGCCGTTCATCTCCTTGTGAAATCTGAGCCGTTCGATCTGAGTAGGATTAGATCTAAGCCATTGTTCTCTCTTAAAATCTTGGATCAATCTGGACCGTCCGATCTAGCTTCATTAAATCCTAACCGTCGGATTGTCCTGTGGACTCCTATGAACCTTAGTGGACCTGGTCTACCATAGACCAGCGCCCTTTCTCTCTTTGTCCATTGGGCCCTACAGGTCAGCCACCAGCTCATCCCTCTCTCCTTGATGATGTCATAATTCCTTTTCCCGAATTAAATTAATTCCTAAATGATGCAATAAATCAGTTTAATTCTTTTAATAGGCTTTTAAAAGGGTTTAAACTTTAAAATTCATAACTAATTCATCCGAACTCCGTTTGGGGTGATTCAACTTGCAAAATTCATTAAAAATCAAGATCTACCCATTAAAAATATAATATTGTACTGTTCATGTGTGGATATACTGTTTTACTTGTTTTTGTTTATTGCCTTTAGCTGCTGCCGTTCAGGAAGAGCCGCAGTTTCTCGAGGAGAGTTCCGAGGCTTGTGAGGAGCAGCAAGGCAAGTCACACAGATTCCTCAGTACCATTGAGCATATTATTCCTATATTTAAAGCTATTTTTGCCCTTCAACTTTGCATTTATTTTGGAATGTCATCAGTAATGGGAAACCCTAATCCTTGCTTACAGCCCTTTGACTTGATTACTGGATAATGTACCTATGGGATAAATTTGACTAGCTAGCTTTATTTATTGGTTAGCTAGATTACATTTAGGACTCTGCTTAGCCATGCTTAGCAAACTCTAGAATGACTTCTAGGCTATAATATTAACTTTGATTATAATATTTAGTTCACATGAAATGATGATTCCATTTACGACGTGGTCATGCGAGGAATTTAATGGTCCACTAAAACTTGATTAAAAGGTGGGTTGTGATCACCAGAGTTGTGATTGTTGCTAGCGGTGCTCAGGACAGTTAAGGACCGATTCGTGGACTACTTGTTGCAAAGCAACACTCATGGTAACCACAAGCCAGAATGGGTAATGGCGGGATCTAAAGTGTAGTTCGTTCAACCAGAGGCCCCACAGTGTGTTGTGGCTGTGACAATAAGACCACCATGGCTGTGTCAATAAGTCCATGTCTTGGGCGTTGGACCGTCTCCCTGTCGAGGAACCTGATCAACCCTACCGGAGACTGGTGGTCCAACGGGTGGCTCTCTTGTTGTGCGGGTTACATGGAAGGTCTTGTCACAATTCCTACTCTGTAACTCTGTCCCCCGGTATATAAGGGGAGGCAGGGCGCCCCCTGAGGGCAGAATCAGAAGAAGTACAATCTCACTAGAGAAACCTCAAAGTCAATACACAACAGCTGGACATAGAGTATTACCTCATCTCGAGAGCCTGAACCAGTATAAATTGTTCTGTGTTCCTTTGCAGTCCATCAAGTTTAGGTCACACGAATAGCCCCATATAATTATTGCTGATACAAAACATTGACACCAGGAGTGTAGCAGCAGCCACAACATTCTGCTAGGATGTAACAAAGAAGTCATGGTCACCCACCCTGGTCTAGAGGGTCTCCTGTTGCGCTACTTTGCCAGTCTTGCGTAGATCACGATTGCAAGCGTCGTGCTCGGCCTATAGGCGTCGATTTTTTTCCTCCTGCTGATCGCGTAGTCGGCACGCGTCTTGTGTCGGGGTTGATCCCTTCGGTCGAGAAAAGCTTCCTGAGCTACTGTCTGACTAAGAGTCATACTCGGAGTAGTTTAGTGGTGTGATAATGACCCCAACCTCCCTAGACCCGATCCTGAGCAGCTCAGGGCTGTATCCGAGTTGAATTCCAAAGGATTGGTCTTGCTGCATCAAATTTGAGTTGAAGATGGTTGTGACATTGTCGAGTCCGAGTGGGAGATTGATGACGTCTCCCCTAGATCTGATCTTGACCGGCTCGGAGCTAAATCCAAGTCGAACACTAGGAAAGAGAGTTGTACTAGGGCTCATAGATCTTGGGTATCGCCGGAGTAGGTTGTTGAAAACCACTGCGGAGTTGAGTAAGCTAACTGGCGCTAGGTTAGCTTGGTCCCTGGCCGATCGTGTCGGAACCGAGTCGAACAAGGTGAGATTGCTGAGATTGTCGGCAATGAAGTCAAGGCTCTTGAAGCTGATGGCTTGTCTGGGAGAAAAGGCGATGCCGTCGACTCCTGTGGTTGGATCCATCCGGCTTGATGATGATGATCTTGACGAATCCCCTACCTGGTGCGCCAACTTTCAATGTTTTGTATTGACAATATTGATTATAGGGCTACTCATCGGACCAAAACTCGATGGACTTCGAAAGACAAGACAATTTATATTGGTTCAAGCCCTCGGGGTGACGTAATACCCTACTTCCAGTTGTGGTATATTACTTTCGTTGTATTCTCTATCGAGATTGGTTATGCCCCATGGGGCTCCTTGCCTCTCCTTATATACCAAGGAGGCAAGGTTACAAAGTAGGAATCCCAGTCAGACTCGACCAAGGGATTTTCTTCTAAGAACAGAGAGTAACCAGCTAGGACTATATCCCTTTCCATGTCGTGCAAGGTTACATGAAGCCGAGTTCTACTATATCCCTAATTACATAGACAGCCCACCCTCTATCCGAGAGAACGTATTACCTTCCTTGAGGTACCCGGGTCCATGGCTAGGACTATTTGAATAGTTTTATTATGATCAGAGGTGTCCAAATTTACGCACAAGACACAATCCCACAACATGTTACCATGCACATCAATACCACCACGGGACCTTGCAATGGAATCGTGAGAAGAACAATCGCTTAAAACAATCTTACATGGTTCACCGACCGAGATCCCAATCTTCACATACATGGAACAGACTCACTCAGTGCCCTCGTCGACTTATCCCCGCTAGTTCACACTCTGGTGTTCCACATCAGATCATGCTATAATATAACAAGTCAAGCTGTTGTCCATGCTGGCTTGTGGTTAGTATGGTAAATGCTTCACAATAGTAGCTTGTGAACCGATCCTTAATTGTCATGAACATGACTAGCAAAACCATGGACTCACAACCCACCATTAGTTAAGTTTTAGTTGAAATATTAATTAACCAACCATGACCAACCATCGTGAGCTAGAAAAGATTATCCATAGTGAAATTATAAATGAAATATATGCCATCCCACATGAAATAATACTATTATTTCTAAGCATGGCTAAGTAAAACCTAGTTAATCTAGCCAAATCAATATGAGATCATGGCTAGCCAAATTATATCCCAAGTTATCAAGGTCAGGGAATTAATAGCAAAAGGGGTCATAACATAGAAATATAGGTTCGCCATCCCGATGTCATTCAAAAATAAATGAAAACAAGAATTTAAAACATAGGATCAACATGCTCAAGAGATTTTGGACCCATATGACTTGCCTTGCTGCTTTGGATTATCTCTCACGGCTTCCTCAATGTAAAACGGCTCCTCCAAAACGTCAGTAGCTAGAGCAAATAAACAAAATGAGCAAAACAGTACATAAGAACACACAAGCAGATCATGGAATCATTTTAATTAGGTAGATCTTGATTTTAGATAAATTGTGAAGTTGTATCACCCCAAATGGAGTTCATATGAATTAGTTAAAAATTTTAGAAGTTTAAACCGATTTAAACCATATTCAGAAATAATTAAAGGAATTATGACACAATTACAAATTATTTTTGAAAAGGAAAAGAGGATTTATTGCGTCATTAAGCTCGGGTTCACCGTAGACAGGGTTCACAGAGTCTACAAAATCCGACGGCCGAGATTGAATCGATCGGGATCGGATGACTGAGATTGATCCTGATCTATACCTCTGCGATGGATGCCTAGCTAGCGGCCACGGCGGCCACAACATGGTTCCGATGTGGTGATTACATGGACCTCATCGGCAGGGAGCGGCCCTGAACCCGATGGTCAACAGTGCACCGTGGCGTGGCAGTGTTGGCTGAAGGCTTCAGGATGACGAGCGCGACGAGACGAGCTTACTAGGCTATGGCGCGATGACGGACGGCGGCGAACAGCAACTGGTGATGAGCTCCACACAGCTGCAGCTTTGGGCTGATGGTGGTGAACGGTTTCCGACGAGCTTCGGGGTCGGTGTCATGCCCTAATAAATTGACACCAAATTAAAATTCATTTGGTAAAAGGAATAATAGGATTTATTAAAATCCTAAGAAAAAATATTAAACAATAAAATACGTCCCAAAAAGATTCAAAAGTGGCTCGGAGTATTTTTCTTGAATTCTCCATGCTCTTACTAGAATTTTCAGAGCACAAGAACTTCTCCAAGCTTGCTGCCGGCCATCTTCGTCCTCCCCTTATCATGCCACGTACACTAGTGAGCTCCCCTCCCCTCACTCGATCCCGCGGTGTGCTTGCCATGCTCCACCACATCGTCTCGCCATCAGCAACCCTCGGTCCTCGCTCCACCGGCGTCGGCCCGAGGTGGTGCCATTGTGGCGTCCTCGTCATTGCTGCCTCATCGCCCTTTGCTCATGCGTCGCCCATGTGGCGGCCGTGTGTGCTGGCTGGTGTGGCATCCTTGTGGGGCCCACTCATCGATCTCTTCCCCGAGGCTGATGCATGGGACCCACACGTCAGCTCTTCCTATCTCCTTGGGCTGATGCATTAAATAGAATTTTATAATACAAAAATAATTCAATAATTCATAAATTTCCATTTAAACAACATATAAACTTCGGATGGTCGTAGACGGAGGTCGGTGTCAGTCCTTTCGTGAAAGGTTGGGATAAGTGAAGGGTTACGTCACGATCTTGGCTTTTCAGGTACCTTCCCGGTATCGGGATGCATGTCTAACGTGCAGTCAAGTATTGTGTCTTGTGGATAAAGATGTACACCACTCGCCAGAGTATAAACTATTCGAATAGCCGCACCCTCAGTTATGGGCAAGCCTAGCAATGTACCCAAGTTAGATGTTTCTTCTATTAAATTGATACCATGGATTAATGGACTAAAATTTGATGGTTGACCTGGTTTGGAATTGTTGGCCTAATTTAAGGTAGGTTCGCGTGGATTTGTAGTCTTGATAATAATTTGGAGTTGGACTAGGATCGTGCTTTAAAATACCTTGGAATACTAAAATAACTTAAAAGACTTGTTTGCTGCAAAATAAACCTATTAAACAATTCCTTGTAACCCTTTGCACTCAATTTGCATTTCTTCGATGTGGCTTGATGAGTATTGTGGGTGGTACTCAATCTTGCTCAATTTTCCACCTCCAGTGAGCGAAGCTTTGGAGATGAAGTCCTAGTTGGAGTTTTGGATTATACCCTAGTTGAGCTCCTGTGAAGATGGAGCCATAGGCCCGCTAATCCACTGCTATTTTTCTTTTGTTGGTCAGGCCTTATGTGCCTTTGTAATAATGTAAATATTATCGATATAATAAGGATGTGTCTTTTGTATCAATGTTGTTATGGTGTGCCCCGGCTTTTCCTGGGACAGGGATTATTACACTAGCAATTGGGAAAAAAGGTGTTTTTCCTGGTCGTGGCAAGTTGGTATCAGAGCTATCTCGACTGTAGGATAAGACAAATGGATAAAACCTAAGAATATACTTCATAAAGAAAACTATTTGCAAAATTTCTTTTTTCCTTCCTCCCTGAGTTATTTGCAAAATGTTTACTAATTCCTCCTCTTCTTTGCTTTCAACTTAAACTAGATGGACGATTTTGCAAAGAAGCTAGAGAAGATGCTAGTGGATGCAACATTTCGGTATAGTGGGATTTGGGAGGATATCTTCAAAAGGATCGAGGAACTTGAGGAAAGAATAGAAGAAAGAAAGGAAAGATGTCAAGCAGTGCTAGAAAAAGAAGAAGAAGAAGAAGAGGAAGAAGCCCTCTTCCCTCCACTAAAGCGCCAGAGGACTGCAAGATCCACTAGTGAAGTCAAGGAAGCAAAGGAGCCAACCTCGGAAGATTCCCCTCCAATCACCAAGGAGTGATGATCTTGAAGAACCTCACTGTGAAACCTAAGCTACCCCAAGAGTAGTGCCGTTTTCTTTTTCATGTGGTTCTTTGCTTGTGAGTGTAGGTTATGGTTTGCATCGCTTATGATGTAACCCTACTAGGTTGTTTGTTTAATCAATTTGCAGAATAAAGGTTACATATATCATATCAATAATAGAGTTAGATCTTTTAAGGTCTTATCCTTAGTTCGGATCTATCCCTTCTTTCTTTTCCCTCTCTCACCTAAAACCTTGCAACAGATGGTTGACAATGGAGAAAGCAAGAAAGTCATAAGTTATGACAATGGTGCCTCTAGCTCTCGAATAAGTGAATTGCCCGCTGTAGAAGATATGGTGTTCACCAAGGATGTAATCAACCAGTATATGCTACTTACCACACTACTACAACAAGTATGTCAGCAACACCAGAACCTGAGTCCAAGCCAGTTTGTTCCAGTGCAAGCACCTGCAACTCAGGCCAATGTACTGTTGTTTCCTCAAGGCACATGCACAACAAAGCCATTGTCAAGCACGAAGGAAGCAAGTTTTATATGCAACGATTGTGGTAAATAGGGACACTATGCAAGAAATTGCCCTTGGAAGACATATGCAAGGACTGAATACATTCCACGAAGACTCAAAGAATAGAAGACATAGGATCATACAAACCGTGGGAACCCTAGAACACATTGGTCTAAACATAAGAAAAGAAAAGCATTGATAGCAATTGAAGAAGATTTCATGGATTGGGAATTCACCGTCACAAAGTGCTCTCCAAACGACATGATGACTGTACCCAAATATTTAAGAGGACAATCTTCTCATGCAGGATGATAGTTAATAGAATATCTTAACCGTCATGGCTCTATACTGTCAGACAGTGAATTAATAGACCAACTATCCTCTAATGACTAAGATGAAGATACTCTCAAGGATCTTAAGGAATTTAAGGCATGCACCCATTGTGGGGAAATTGGACACATTGCTAGCTTGTGTCTCGCTCTCTACCCTCATTGTGAAGAAGACCATCCACAGGTGAATGTCCTACAAGCAAAATCATTTGTTTGCTGTGCGAGAGAACACATCATATGCCAAAAGGTTGCCTAAACAATTGGTTGCTAACCAAGGCTGCGGAGATCCAACGGATGACCTTCCAACTCCCTCGTAAATTCAGGGCTATCGGCAACAACTATCAAATCACAACTGATGGCTAGTATGATCAAACTCTAGATGTGATATAGGATGGTAAACCAGTCCATAGCAATGACCAAGGTTCCTGACAGGCTCCAACATCAAATCCGAGTGGTCAGATCTGGAAGAATACATCTCGAGTTCGACCAAATATCACCTGTTTCAACTGTCACGAACCTGAACACTTTGCTGACAAGAGCCCAAATAACAAATCATCAACCACAGGAAGAAGCCAAGGGTAAGGAAGTTCCAATCTGTTACAACTGCAAGGACGAAAGACATTTCTCCAGGGAATGTCCACAGCTGAAACATTATTCGTGTCATCATTCTGGCTATTATGCACAAAGGGGACATGTCAATTGCAACATGGTCACCAAAGCAAATGCAGAACCTATGATGCCTCATAATAATCTGAAATCACAGTAGAACAAATGTACCGCTGTTCATGTGCTTTTACTTTGTTTACCGCAAGTTCTTTGCAATCATGTAATAAAAAAAATAAAGAATAGCTTTGAAAGTTATATGAATGCTTCATTTCGAGAATAGCGATCTTTACAATTGTTAATGAGAAAAGAGATCTAGAGTTTTTTTCTGATGAATCATATGCCTCTTGGACTTAATGACCTAGCGGTCAGTTAGAAAAGAAAGTAGATTAAACTATCCCCGACAAAGCCAAAGAACAAGTGACATGACTTTTAGTCCCAGCAACTACATCTTTCAGGATCATAAGAGACATTACCACCCTATAAAGCAGGATCAACAATGGAGATGTATCGTCTGATGAATATCATGGAGACACCCATTATGGTATTACATCAAAAGTCTAAAAAGCCATGTATTACCAAGAAGTCTGAATGGACACCCATCTCAGGGACACTATAATTGAGGATTCCATAGCCTGTCAGGTATAATGGAATGTTTGGAAGTGACATTGCGGAAAGAATAGTATGACTCCCTCATTCTAGAAGTTTCACTAAAGATAATCATTGGCAACTAACCCTAGTGGGACTCAAGACAGATTAAGAGTGGTAACCTTTCCCTAAGGCAGCCGATACAACTTTTAACAAACCACTTTGAAGTATCTCTGAAGACAACAAAGGAATTGCCTCATTACTACAAAGTAAGCCTAAAAAATGCAGACAAAGGCCATGACAGGAGTAGGCAGAAAGGTGATTAATAAAGGAGAAGATGAGGTGTACAGGTAAACACGGAAAGGCATAGGCACAAAGGTGATTGATAAAGGCTATCCAGGAAATGGATAGTCCTCATCCAAGAAACGATATTGAACTTTGTTAAGTTTGTATGGAGAGAAACCAAAGATAAAGTTTAGGATAACCAATGGACAATCCTCATCCAAGAAACGGTATTGAACTTTGTTAAGTTTGTATGGAGAGAAACCAAAGATAAAGTTTAGGATAACCAATGGACAATCCTCATCCAAGAAACGGTATTGAACTTGTTAAGTTTGTATGGAGAGAAACCAAAGATAAAGTTTAGGATAACCTCACCATGTTAAGAGCACCTCAAAAATTTGTAAGGAGGCAACTACAAGTGTATAATATTTCTATTTAGAAGGCTCGGTGAAAGACGCTGGAAGCAACAAATTAATCTCTGAGAACAAGAAGAGAGCATGATATGAAGGTTTGTACCCCTAGCAAGATTTAAGACACGTGCTGCTAAAAAGAAGACAGAATGTGATCCAAGTCTCATATGAACTCTGACCCTACAGCTTGAGTAGGGGTCAACAAAGCAGCAAACACGTCCTAGTGGTGCGTTTTGACCAGAAGATTTCTCAGTTAAGCTAAACATGAATGTTCGACAAGGAAGGTGATGAGAATCAATCAAAGGTCGTGATGTTGGAATACAATCTCCTTTGAGGGAACCCAGTTGAAGGATCAAGACACACAACAATCGACTTAGAGACGGTCATGTTGGGTAAAAGCATAAAAGCTTACCACGAAGAATGACAGCCTAATTGATGAGCAATTTTATAAAGACCAGAATCAAAATTCTTGAAATCAGGTCAGAAGGTTGAGGCAGACAACCAGAACATTCGTGTATTAAGCAGAAAATTATCTAGGAGCTAAGTGCGTAAAGAATAGAACTTCAGACCTTTACAGCCCGTCAGGATGTTTGAGGGAGTGCACAACTCTCCAATCTTGCAATCCAAAAACATAATCCTACCTGGCGGATAAATAAGAAATACCATGAGGCATATCGACCAAACTAGCATAACCAGCCACACTAGGAGATAAGATAAAAGAAAGAGTTTGGTTCCATCTTCGACATTTGACCAGAAGTTACATGAGGTGAAGGCACTCTACTCGAAGACCATACCATGCACCACTCCAACAAATGGATCTATGTAGCGCCCGGAAATCACAGAACAATTTCCATACGCAAGTGTATTAATCCTCGTCCCAGGAGGCGAGGTACATAATACATAGTTGTTTAATATCAGAGTACACATGCGGAAGCGATAACATAGTTTAAATTATTACATGGGCGACTAAAGGCCCATCCAAGCAAAGATAAATAATTAAAGTTCGAAACTAAAAAGGCTGGAGACCAGGCCCACAGGCACTTGACGGTAGGAACGAGCTAGACATTGAAGCCTTCGTCACCGGGGAACTCATTGTCTGGATTGGGAAAAGTAGAGCAAGATTGAGTACCATCCAAGTACTCAACAAACCACACCCAGAAATAATGCATCAATAATGCTAGGGGAGTACAAGGGGATTAATAGGGCTATTTTGCACTAAACAACATTTTATTTTATTAATAACCTTTAAAGCAATTTTATGAATCCGATTCTATCTTGTAACGCCTAGAAATTCACCACCGAAATTCTGAACATTAATGTGTATTAAATCCCTGTTCAGGAAAGCCAGGGTACACAAATCCAAGTTGCCATACAAAGTGTATCTTACAAACAGAGTAAGATTATATTACATAAATGCAGCGGAAACAGTAAAATAAAGTCTATAAAAAAAGGGGTCGCGCAGCAGCTTCCATCCCACAAGCACCTTGATGGCGGAGCCAGCCTAGTCCTCCAGGTGATCCTCGTCAGACGCATACTCCACCACTGAGAGGGGAAAAAGGGAGCAAGATTGAGTACCACCCACAGTACTCAACAAATCACACCCACAAATATGCATAGTGCACAGGAATCAAGGATAGGCTAGTGGCTTATTTGCATAAAAGTAGTTGTAGAAAAAAGTAGTTCGCAAGCAGTAAAAGGTTAAGTAATTGAACAATATTAATTTTTCACTGATTAACGCTACACCACGTTAATCAGGCCAACCAACCTCCTGAACTATACCAGTTCCATTAAGTCATTTTAATTAAATAGAGGTGAGACTAATCACAGTGAGTCTTGGCCAGTCGCCCATATCCACGGGCGTGGCTATTCGAATAGATTTACTCTGATCAGAGGTGTACAACTGTACCCACAAGACACAGCCCCACACACGTTCCCGTGTGCCGGTGTATAAACATGATACCCCTAAAAGGCTGTGATAGGACCGTTCACGCAACCTCTCCCTAACCATCCACACCTCGCTGAGGTTGCACCTGCCGACAGGGCACACCGCATTGGCCAGGCTACCCCCCTTGCGCCATGGTGGATCCAAAAGCGGATCAACCCTACCCCGGGCCGACCCAACTCCATCACGCCCACCCTCATCTCCAGTGCCTAGGAGAGGGAGAAGAGACGCTACAGGCCCAGCCGTTGCCCACGCTGGCTTGTGGAAAGTACGAGAATCTGCCCAAGGGGGTCCCGTGAACCGGTCCTTAATTGCCATGGGTGCGACATGCAAAACCATGCAACCACAGCCCACCATTAGGGTCACATTTTAGCACTTTAACATTGACATGTCCAAAGTTCAATTTTGCCAACATTGAGTCAAACCAAATAATGATAATATCTATATAGATAATTCCCAGATGAGCTATGTTGCTGTTAACGCCAAAATTTGGCACGGTTCGCGTCGAACTCGGTTAAGGAAAGAAGTGATATCAGCCGTTGAGAGCTAATCCAGAAGAAGCCGGATTCGGGAAGGAATCGTGAAGACCACGTTATGGCAGTTATTTATCTTATCTATTAGATAGTTTTATCTTTTAGAAAACCTGATCTCTTGTCCGATCAGGTCTGTTAGTTTTCCTTTTCTAGTTAGGAAAGTCCTGTTCCGTGTCCTATAAGGACTCTTGTAACTCGGGGTATATATACGTATGCCCAGGGACCTTGTAAACAATCTCAACGATCAATACAATTCGGCGCATCGCCACCCTTTACCAACGGGTTCTTGCTTCTCGAGCCGGGCTGCATCGGTTAGGTCCGAACTCCAGCAAGAGGGTAAGTCTCGTTACCCCGGCTACCAATCGGCTAGGACTTCCTCGGTTAGGTCCGATATTCTAGTCGGTATATGGTAGCCGGCTTACCACGATATATCTGCTTTGTCTATGGCTACATCGGTTCGGTTCGATCTCTTAGGCCTATCAGGTATATCACATCACGCGTGCATAGTTTTTATCGGTTTACTGGGGAAAGCTTATCGTCAGTTTGTGCTGCATTGGTTGGGTCCGACCTACTAAACTGAGCGATAAGTTGTTCCTGCTAGGCCGATGGTTTCTGTACAAGCGTCTTATCGGAATGCATAGCCGGTAAGTTATCATATACATCACGATTGCATTAGATCTATCGGCTCACCGAGGTTCTTTTATTATTGTTAATCTGTGTTGCATCAGTTAAGTTTGAACTACTAGATTGATAGTGATAGATTTACTCTTGCTGAGTCGATAGGTTTTATGCGATGTTCTATCGGAGTGCTTAGCCGATAGGTTATCTTTTTATAAAGCCGATTGTATTATCCTTACTGTTTTAGTCATCTATATTATCATCGGTTTTCTAGCCGATGCACATGTGTTTCCTCGGCAGTCGGCTGGCTTACTGTTTTGCTTATCTATTTTATCATCGACTTCTAGCCGATGCACATGTTATACTGACAGCTTATCCACTTGTTTATAGCGCTATCGGTTTCCTAGCCGATACACAGGTGCCATCGGCTATCGGCTACGAGAAGCCTATATCAGTCCGTATCGGCCGATAGCCGATGTGCAGTTGCTGCTGACCCGGGCACGAGCACAAGCGAGCACTCGGGAGCGAGAACCCGAGCACGAGACCCGGACGTGAGTACAGGCGAGGGCCCGGGCACGAGCATAGCGGCGATCGGCTGGAAGGAATCCGTATCGGCTTACTGGCCGATTGGATCAGTAATCAAATTTCTTCATCTCCTTGTCAATTGCAGGGTCAAATTGACTGGCACGCCTGCGAACCTCTAATATTTTAGGACCTGCACTGGAGCTAAGCAGATCTCCCAGGCCTTCGTATGTTCAATCGCATCAAACCAGATCATCAACAAGCTTCTTGGCACACCCGATGGTTTTTGGTGCGAACAGTTGCTAAGCATGGCTAAGCATCCTAGGAATAGTAATCTAATCATGTTGTTACCCAGGTGACAAGGATTTAGGTTTCAATAATAGAGCATAGTCCTATCAATATAAGGGTTAAAACCCCTCCACATGAAATAATGAAATAATGCAGTTTATTTAAGTAAACAAAGCATTTTAGTGAAAAACGGGTACAAAATGCTCAAGGTTACAGTGCGACTTGCCTTGCTCTGGCTCGACGTACTCGGCTACAATCTCGTAGTACACTGGAGAATCAACGGCGTCGGATTCTATAACAGACAATGCACAAACAATCAAAAACAGTACATGTGGGCAGTCAAACATGAGCTAAAAGTATTTTTAATGAATTCTAGGCATTTTTCTAGATTTAATGTAATTTGAATGGACTTAATCGGAGTTCGTATGAATTAGATATGAATTGTTGAAGTTTTACCGTGTTTTCCAATATGAATGTAATTATTAAATGATTTATTGCACAATTAACCGATTAATGGTGTCACCCGAGGGAGAGACGGCGCCGACCAGCGGGCCCCACCCGACAGGGACTCAAAGGCGCCGGCGCACGGTGGACTCGGTCCACCGAGCCAGGAACGGGTGCACCACGTGGCACACACGTGGCGCCGACGCGGCAGCCATGCGGCAGCCACACGGGCAGCCGACGGATGGCCCCAATCTGCCACGGGGCAGATCGGATGGTCCAGGGATGCGCCGGACACACACCGGCCGTCTCGAGCGGGAGGCGGCGGCGCGCGCACCCCAATGGTCGCCGGCGTCAACCACACGGCGCGGCGGCGGGCACGCGGAGAGGCGAAATGGGATGGGGAAACGGCGGGGAATCTCACCGGCAGCTCAAGGCAGCGAGCGACAACGCGGAGACTACGGTGGTGAGGCGGGAGCGGCGACGGCATCAGGACGGCGTCGGCAACAGAGCTCCGACAGCGACGGGAGAGCAAGGAGCGGCGGCTGAGGGGCTCTGGGGAATGGGGAGAATGAGAAGAGAGTTAGGACAGAGAAAGAAGACGCGGCGCGGCGGAAATGGCCGGCCGGAGAGGAGATAGAGGACCGGAGCTCACCGTGCACGGGGGCGGGGCGTTTCGGCGAGTTGCGGCGTCCACTAATCGATGGTCGAGGGACTCCTTGGCATGGCGGAGATGACAACGGTGGCGGCGGTGCTTGGTGGTGTCTGGAACGGCGGCGAGCGGCAACCGGAGGGGGCAACGGACGGCAAAAGCTCGGGTGTGCGGTGGCGGTGGTGTTTGAGAGCATGGGGAGACGCGGTAGGTTGGGGAAAATGTGGAGAAGGGAGTGGGGAAGCTTTTTATGCGCTCGGGAGGGCGAGATCATGGCCGAACAGCTCCAAGCGCCCACTGGATTGAGGGCAGCGGCGATGGGGTCGTGCGCGCGATTCCCACGCGAGAGTGGGTGAGGACGCTGGAGGAAGTAGGGGAGTGAGTGAGGACCCAGTCCGCCCTCGTTTGAACCAGGAGCGAGCAGGCGCAGAGACGGGATGCGGCACTGATCGGACGGCAGAGGGGAATTTTCCCCCTCCGCCCGATTCAGACGGAGCTAGGAGACGGAGCTGACAGGCAGGCCTGGCCTGTCAACGGGGAGACACGCGGGTTCACGAGGAGAAGTGGCCTAACGGGCGGGCCTCGTAGCACAGCGGTAGGGGGAGCGGGACCTGCGGCTAGAAGGTGGGCCTGGGACGCGGCGCGGCTGCACGCGGGCAGCCAGGAGGCCGGCGGCATAATGCTGGGCCGCGGCCCAGCGGGAGGAAGATGAAGAAAAAGAGAAAACCGAAGGAAAAGAAAAGGGAAAATAATTTCTAGAGCGAATTTAATTCCAATAATCGCTTTTGGTTTATTAAAAATAGTTCCTGCGCTCTGAAAATTCCAATAAAAAACCAGTTAATATATCTTGGCAAGGGGAACATAGGAAAAATATTCCCAGCTACAGTAGCTTATTATTTTGCATTTCTCATAATTAAATAATTCAGTTGGCCATTTAAATTTTATTTTTCTTGGATCATTTTCTCAAGCATTATTTTGTGTGGCTAAATTTAGGGTGTGACATATCTCTAAGATCAAATTATCCCAAGGTAGCGTATACCACTCTAATTTAGTTCTTGCCTATTCCAAGGCTAACCAGACCCATCCCGGTCAACCATCACATTTTAACCATTGATCCATTATTCAATTTTTACAGAGGAAACTCTAACTTGGGTACATTGCTAGGCTTGCCCATAACCAAGGGCACGGCCATTCGAATAGATTATACTCTAGCCAGAGGTGTACATCTTTACCTACAAGACACAACTCCCTCACGTGTTCCCACGTGCCCCATACCACCACGGTATGTGGAATGGAAGTCGTGACATAACCCTTCACCTAGGTCAACCATTGACAAAGGAACCAACACCAACCATTTACGGCCAGACCCCTGGGACAGGTAGACGGTGGATGCCCCTAGCATCTCGATCCCCAGACCCCCGGTGACCTTCATGTACCAGAGATGTCGGTCAACAACTAGACGTCATCTGCCTCTATCCATGTTCCAATGTCTAAAAATGATCTAAGCTACAGGTTAAGCCATACCCATTAGACATGTGGTAGTATGGTTATGCTTTGCAACTGAGGCCCGAAGACCAGTCCTTATGATGCCCGAGGTGCGACTAACAAAACCCTCCATGCACCTAAGCCCAGTCGAAAACAGAGTTTTGGGGAATTTTGAATAGAGAAGGTTCTTATCCAGGCTAACCAGCCATAACCAAGTCTAGCAATATTTTAACATTATTTTCTGGTCATTTCCCCAAATATCTCATAAAAGGACTAAGTTGTTGCTAATTAAGCATGGGCGAAGCATAACCTAGATTAGCTAGTTTGCATCACATATACACAAACAAACTAACGGGTTTTCAGTTTGCTAGGGTTGTCCAGGAATATTAACAATAATAAGGATATAAGAAGAATTTTAGGAATAGGCTATAGTAAAACAATATTATTGCAGGAATTTTCGTAAAGCATAATGCATTAATTTAAATAAAAATAATTATACAAATCCATAGGTAATCAATATGTACAAGGAAGTAGATATGACTTGCCTTGCTCGCAACCAAAGTCTTCAGTAGCAACCTCGAAGAAAAGTGGAGAATTGGGAGCAACGGCGTCTACACGACATACATAAATAAAAATTGGCTTTACTCTAAGTAAATAATAAAAACAGTACAAACAAAGAACATAATTGGGTTCTAGGCATTTTAAGGAAAAATTAGAGACTTGAACGGGTCAATTTGGAGTTCGTATGACCAAGATATGGCCATCCAAAGTTTATATGAAATTTAAATGGATATTTGCGAATTGTTGGAATTATTTTTATATAGGAAGATCCTTTTATGATGACATCAGGAGAAGGTGGGGTGCGGACTGACGCACGGGCCCCACTGGGTGCCACGCCAGTGCACAATTTCCTCCTTGTGTTTGAGGAAGCCTAGTTATAAAATCCATGCCAATTTCCTCTCATTTCCACTCTAGTATTTTCAGCGGTTGCAGTAATCCAGCTAGTCATTGATGTTCTGCCTTGACCCGCTAACATACATCACACAAAACCACAAATTCTGCTATTTCTCTCTTCATAATTACCCACTAGTATTGATCCTTTAAGTCCTGGTACATCTTAGTACTGTCAGGATGAATGGAATACCAACTTTTGTGAGCTTCGTGCAGAATGAGTTTCTTCAAATCTAGATCATTTGGGACACAGATGCACTCTCCATTTGATACTGCACCAAACTCATCTTCCATGAAACCCACTGCCTTTCCTCTCCGCATATTCTTCCTAAGTTCCCGAATATCCACATCACTTTCATGAGCTTCGTGTATTTGATCCAGGAGCATAGGCTTGGCTTCAAGAGTAGTCAAGCATCCCTTCCTGACAACGCAAAGGTTTAGCTTTTCCATTTCTTTTGCACAGATCAATGGGGCAGGTCTTTATCTGGGTGGTGCCACAGTAATTTTTCCTACTCAAAGCATCTGCAACCACCTTTGCCTTGTCAGGATGGTAATGAATTCCCACATCGTAATCCTTGATCAACTTCAACCATCTTCTCTGTCGCAGATTTAGATCTGGCTAGGTGAAGATATACCTTACACTCTTATGATCTGTATATATCTCACAGCGATTCCCGATGAGGTAGTGGTGCCAAATTTTTAGAGAATGAACTACGGATACCAATTCCAGATCATGTGTGGGGTAATTACTCTCATGTGGTCGTAGCTGTCAGGAAGAATAAGCTACAACATATGCCCTTCTTGCATCAATACACATCCAAGTCCTTAGCATGATGCATCACAATAAATGTGAAAATCCTTCCAGACATCCGGCAGGATTAGCACAGGAGCGGAGACTAGCTTCTTCTTGAGCAACTGAAATGCTTCTTCACACGAGGGAGTCCAGATGAACTTCTCTTCCTTCTTCAATAGTTGGGTCATGGGCCCGGCTATCTTAGAGAAATTCTCAATAAACCTCCGATAATAGCTAGCCAAACCTAGAAAACTACAGATCTGAGTAACCGTCTTGGGTTGCGTCCAATTGGTGACAGATTCCATGGTAGAAGGATCCACTGCCACACCTTGAGCAGTTATTACGTGTCCCAAAAATTTTACTTCCGTCAACCAAAACTCACACTTACTAAACTTGGTGTAGAGCTAATGTTGACAAAGTTTCTCCAATACCAATCGTAGATGGTGTTCGTGTTCTTGCTCTGACTTGGAGTAAATCAAGATATCTTCTATGAAGACCACCACGAACTTATCCAGATACTCCATGGACACTTCATTCATCAAATTCATGAAAAATGCAGGAGCGTTGGTTAACCCAAAGGACATCATTGTGCACTCATATAAACCATATCTAGTTGTAAAAGATGTCTTTGGGATATCTTCCTCTCTAATACGCAACTGGTGGTAACCAGATCGAAGATCAATCTTGGAGAACACCCTAGCTCCCTTTAGTTGATCAAACAAGTCATCAATCCTTGGTAGAGGGTATTTGTTCTTTATGGTAACTTCGTTGAGAGCCAGATAATCCATACACATCCTTTTCGTCTTATCCTTCTTTTCCACGAAGATGATTGGGGCTCCCCAAGGGAAAGTGCTGGTACGGATATATCCTTTCTCCTTCAATTCCTCCAACTACTTCTTCACTTCTGCCAGTTTATTGGCGGCCATGCGGTAGGGTCTCTTAGAGATTGGGGCGGTTCTAGGAACCAAATCTATCCGAAACTTGATTTCCCTTTCTGGTGGCATTCCTGATAGGTCGTCCGAGAAAACATCGGGATATTCCTTAACCACAGGGATCTCCTTCAGACTAAGCTAATGCAAGCTCTGCTGTGCCGAGCCTGTGGGCTGAGCATAAAAGGCTACCGGTTCGTCTACTCCATTACTCAAAGCAACCGTTCTTCTGGCACAATCCAATATGCCATGAAATTTGGTGAGCCAATTCATCCCAAGAATGCTATCTAAATCTTTGCTGTCCAGAAGGATTAAGTTGGCCAGAAAAGAAACCCCTTGGATTTCTATGGACACAGAAGGACAAAATTTCCAGGCTGGCATTCGTCCGCCTGGGGTAGTGATCACCATATCATTTCTAAGACTTTCTACTCTCAAACCATGTTTCCCGACAAATCTTCTTGATATAAAAAAACACGTAGCTCCAGAATCAAATAAAACTGTAGCAGGTACAGAGTTAACAAGGGACATACCAACTATGACATCTAGGGCAGCCTGTACATCCTCTGTGGTGACATGGTTGACACCACCCCTTGTGGTGTTGCCACCATTGTTGTTGTTGCGAGGAGGCGCCTATCCTTGGGGACGCTTGGGCTTCGGACATTAGTTGGCGAAGTGCCCCGGTTCCTGACAGTTGAAGCTGAGAAGAGCCTTTCCACTACCATCCATGCGTACAATTCCCCTAGTTGACTGTGCCGTGACTGCTGCTGGTCCACAGGGAGCGAAATTATTCTGCTGTGACAGAGTTGTCATGTTGACAATCTGAGGTCAGGCCTGGGGAACTTGGCGGTTCTGTGAACCCGATGAGGATCCACCTTGATAAGGAATGGTGTACCAAAGTCGTTGGCTTGGTCCCTGCTGACTCTTGATGTTGGCCATGTGTCGCTTGATGGCATCAATCTCCTTGTGCTTGGCTTCCTGGCGTATGGCCTTGTCAATGAGTCTCTAAAAATCAGCATAGTCACTAGCGCTTAGCTGGACTGACAACTCAGGATTGAGACCTGCCAAGAATTTTTCCTGCTTGTCCTCATCCTCTTGCACATCTTCTGGTGTGTACCTTGCCAGGCAATTGAGCTCATGCAAATACTCGGTCACAGAGCGGTTGCCTTGTTTCAAGTCCCTGAACTCTCGCTTCTTTAGTGCCATAATGCCAGCGGGTACATGTGTCCTCCGAAATGCCGTTGTGAACCTTCCCCAAGTAATCGGCTATCCTACTGGCTGTGTAGCTTGAAAATGATCCCACCATTTAGAAGCGGGTCCTTGAAGTTGATGCACTGCAAAGGTAACCTTCTCGATGTCGGTGCATTTGATGGTATCAAGTTTCTTGTTAATGGCATGGAGCCAATCAAGGGCCTTCTGCATTGGGGTGAAGAGCAATCAACAGGGTATCCGTGCTGTCACTGTCAGAGAGCCATCCTCCAAGAACTTGGCCTCTGCAAGGGACTGATGGATGATCACTGGTCTGGAGGTGCTCTTGTGTGCTGTGATCTTCATGCTACGTGTGACACGACGGATCTTGGGGCAACAGATCTGTCCCTGTGCAATCTTGAGCTGGCGCAACTCCTCCTCCATGGCATCCAACTGCTTCTTGAGCTTCAAATTCTCCTGGCGCATCTCTAAGATCTTCATGTTGTTTTGCACCATTCCTCAACGCACGAGCTGGTGGAAGTCGACACGAGCAGTGTTGTAGGCGGCCACCATCCGTGCCAAGTGCATGATAGTGGTGTCATCCTGCCTGTCAGTACCTCTAAAGCTGGAGTAGACTGCCGAGTCGAATCGACGTAGGTGGAATGGTAGGGGGTGTGCTGCAGCTCTCCCTGGTATCGCTGGTGAAGTACCCTGATGGCCAGAAGTGCTGCACTCTGGAATGCAGTCGCGAAGGTGTCTCCTCCCGAGGTGACCATCAGCGAGGTGCGGTGAGCAGAGCTAGCGAGGAGCAAGGCGGAGACCTCCCAAACAGCACGGAGGGAGTCATCATCACCATCCACAGTAGGTAACTCAGTACCCGCACCTCTTGCGTGTAACCTAGTGCCATGCACAAGCTGCGTAGCTCAAGAACAAAACCTCCCAAGTCCAAGCGACGATGAATGGGAGGGGGCACCATCTACAACATTTTCAAAGTAAAAAGAAAAAGTCAGTAAACAAAAAGCTTTGTAATTAAATAAGTAGAACAGGGTAGAATAATAATTTTTCATAATTATAGAAATTTTAGTTATAAAAATATTTTTCTAAGGCTGGGTCCATCTGGCTCATTCTAGGGTCAAGGGGGCCCTGATACCAACTTGTAGCGCCCGGAAATCACACAATAATTTCCATACAAAAGTGTATTAATCCTCATCCCAGGAGGCGAGGTACACAATACAAAGTTGTTTAATATTAGAGTACACATGCAGAAGCGATAACATAGTTTAAATTATTACATGGGCGACCAAAGGCCCAGACAAGCAAAGATAAACAATTAAAGTTCAAAACAAAAAAGGCTAGGGACCAAGCCAACAGGCACTTAACGGCAGGAATGAGCTAGATGACGAAGCCTTCATCACCAGGGAACTCATCATCTAGATTGGGAAAAGTAGAGCAAGACTGAGTACCATCTATGTACTCAATAAATCATACCCAGAAATAATGCATCAATAATGCTAGGGGAGTACAAGGGGATTAATAGGGCTATTTTGCACTAAACAACATTTTATTTTATTAATAACCTTTAAAACAATTTTATGAATCTGATTCTATCTGTAAGATCAAATTATCCCAAGGTAGCATATACCACGCTCATCTAGTTGTTGCCTATCCCAAGGCTAACCAGACCCATCCGTGTCAACCATCACATTTTAACCATTGATCCATTATTCAATTTTATCAAAGGAAACTCTAACTTGGGTACATTGCTAGGCTTGCCCATAACCAAGGCCGCGACTATTTGAATAGATTATACTCTGGCCAAAGGTGTACATCTTTACCCACAAGACACATCTCCCTCACATGTTCCCACGTGCCCCATACCACCACGGTATGTGGAACGGAAGTCATGACATAATCCTTCACCTAGGTCAACCATAGACAAAGGAACAGACACCAACCATCTACGGCCAGACCCCTGGGATAGGTAGACGGTCGATGGCCCCGGCATCTTGATCCCTGGACCCCCGGTGACCTTCATTTGCCAGAGACGTCGGTCAACAACCAGACGTCATCCGCCTCTATCCATGTTCCAATGTCTAAAGCTAATCTAAGCTACAAGTTAAGCCTTACCCAGTAAACATGTGGTAGTACGGTTATGGTTTACGACTGAGGCCCGAAGACCAGTCCTTATGACGGCCGAGGTGCGACTAACAAAACCCTCCATCACCTCAAGCCCATCCGAAAACAGAGTTTTGGGGAATTTTGAAGAGAGAAGGTTCTTATCTAGGCTAACCAGCCATAACCAAGTCTAGCAATATTTTAACATTATTTTCTAGTCATTTCCCCAATTATATCATAATTGGACTAAGTTGTTGCTAATTAAGCATGGGTTAATCATAACCTAGATTAGTTAGTTTGCATCACATATACACACAAAAACTAGATGGTTTTTAGTTACCTAGGGTTGTCAAGGAATATAAACAATAATAAGGCTATAACAAGGATTTTATGAATAGGTTATAATAAAATAATATTATTGTAGGAATTTTTATAAAGCATAATGCATTAATTTAAATAAAAATAATTGTACAAATCCATGGGTAATCAATATGTACAAGTCTTCAGCAGCAACCTCAAAGAAAAGCGTAGTATCGGGAGCAACAGCATCTACACGACATACGTAAACAAAAATTGGCTTTACTCTAAAAAAATGCATAAAAATAGTATAAACAAAGCACATAATTGGGTTCTAGGCATTTTAAGGAAAAATTAGAGACTTGAGCGGGTCAATTTGAAGTTCATATGACCAAGATATGACCATCCGATGTTTACATGAATTTTAAATGGCTATTTGTCAATTGTTGGAATTAGTTTTAGATAGGAAAATCCTTTTATGACGTCATCAGGAGAAGGGGGTGTGGACTGATGCACGAGCCCCACCAGGTGCCACGCCAGTGCACACGCAGTGGCCATGGCGCTCCCACACGGAAGGGAGTGCGGACATGGTGGCCACGTGGGTGCCACGTCGTCACAGCTGACGACGGGTGAGAGCACAGGAGGGGGAGAGAAGGGATAGGGGTGGCTTCAGCATGGGCCGGGGGTCCTCACCCAAAGCACGGCGACGATGACGATGACAGGGACAATGAGGACAGTGGCGGCGGTTCGGGTCGGCGTCGATGGAGCGGCTCCGGTGGTCAGCGAGCAGAGAGGAAGTGATGCCGGGGTAGATCGTGACATTGCGCGTCTGGGGGTGATGGCAGCGAGGCTGGGTGGGCCTCCGGTGAAGCAGAAAAGCTCACCGGAGTAGCTCCGATTGAGAGGAGAGAAGAAAACTTGAAGGAAATGAGGATTAAAGGAGGGGGGGCTCGGGATTTGCAAAGGAGAGGAAGGAGAGGAGGATTCCGCTGTCTTATAGCCTAGGAGAAGAGGAAATGAAGCTCCGAGAGCTTGTCCACGGCCACTAATGGCGGATGAAGTAACCCAGGTTAAATCCATCAAATTAGTGCATGATTGTATGGGGAATCAAGGGGGAATTGACGGGGAATTAACGGGCAATAAAACCCCCAACTTAATTTTGGAATTAATCCTCCCGAGGAGGTGGATTTGGAGGTGGGGAGTTCTAGGGTTTTTCGGGAAGAGAGAGAGGGGCAGCCGGAGGTAGAAGACACCCCCGACAGGTGGACCCACCTGTCGATGGCAGGGCGTGGCTCCGGTGGTCAGCCGAGTTGAGCTGGGCAAGGCCAGGGGTGAGGGTTGGCTCGAGGCCAACCCAGGTGGAGGAAGAAGGGGGGGGGGGGGCAGGTGCGTGGTGGGTTGGAGGGTTTTGTGGGCCAAAAATGGCCTGAGAGAGGAAGGGGTTTTAAATTTAGTTTTCCTTTTAAATAAACTCTAATAATTATTTTTGTTACTTTAAAATTAGTTTAAGTGCTCTAAAAATTCCAGTAAAAATTGAGAATGCATTTATAGGACAAGGAGAATTTAAGAAAAATTCCCACAAGCCAAATTATGTTTTATTCTTGAGGATTTTTATTAGTTCAAGGCTCATTCCTTTTTTAAAAAATTTCTAGAATTTAGGATTTACGCACGATTTGTAATTTAGGATGGTTTCAGGATGTTACAATCTAATAGTAAGAGTCATAGCAGCATTGAAGAAATGACATGTTGAGAAGGGCAAGCAATAATCAGTATATTAAGAAGTTGGACATGAGTTGTCTCCACCTGGAACTTTTTTCAGTTATCAGCCAAGTGTTTAGTTCGATGCATTCTGATAAGGACATCAGTAGCTCAAATATGACCATAGCTACCTTATGTATTTATCAACCAAATGTGCATGCTTTCTACGTAAGATTTACGTGTTATATATTTGAACAGTCGTTACTGCACCGTGAGTTTTGTGTGTTCTCGTTTGCAGAGATACTTGCTTGGGTGAAGGGAAAGATGTCACAGCCCTAAATCTAAATTAGGGTAATTAGTGTTAAGCCCTAGCTAATCCTTTGCTTTGTGCTAGTTGTCACTTCCCAAGTTTTATATATCTAAAAATCCTACAAAAATTCCCAAACATGTCAGGTGATGTGAGTAAGCCCCTGTAAATTTTACATAATTTTATCACTTCAATAAATACTTCAACAAAATCCCTCAAATCAGCAAAGCTAGGAAGCTAGCTGAAATAAATTGGTTTACTTCTAAAATTCACCACATGAAAATGAAGACTAATTAGACAAAGCCCTTTTGCCAAAGTGTGTGTGCCAACATGAACCCTATCATCAGGAATTTTGGATTAATTTATCTCCCAAAGAAAACACATAAAATGATAAGATCAAGGCACTGGAGAAACAAGTGAAACTGCAGCAAAACTGGATCAGTGTGCCTACTTTGCTTTTTCACCAGAGATGAACCAGACCTCTTCTAACCACGAATTTTGGTCAGCAAGTTACACACATCTTTCTCTACCTCCAGTATTTTTCCCATAATTTATATCCCTTATTAACCTGCTGAAATCACAGATGCAAGACAGCTGTCCCTACAGCTCACAACACTTAGTCTCTAGAGCTTTCTTCTCTCATTTCTCACTTCCAGGTGGACCCCACAAGACCTGACCCACTTGTCAGCCTCATAGCAGCATGTGACAGTGTGTTTCACCAGGAAATTCACCCATACTCCTCCACTCCTCCTAGACCATCACTACTTGGACCCACAAGCCATAGAGTAAATCTAGCTAAATATGAGTAGAACATTGTTGCCTGACATGTGGGACCCACCAAAGGCACTGTGGAGATGGAGCAACTCAGCATTGCATGAGCCAACGTGTCACTGCCTCCTTTTTCCTTCCCTCCTCTCAGTTTACAGAGCCCTGGACAACTTAGCTTGGAGAGCATCGACCACTTCATCTCTAATCTCGCCATCAGAACCTCCTCCTCATCCTCTCCACGTTCCCACCGAGAAAACCCACGGAACTCCCAAGAATCACCGTCGGGAACTTCATCTTCCCCGGCGCCGTCAGTGTTCGACAGAAACCCAGCTAGCTCCGGTGAGCTCCATCCCTTCTAAGCATCGGGAACATGATCTCCATCTTCTGATCGTTCCATTTTGTCTTTGGTCGCCCTAGGAATTGCCGGCTGAAGCCGCCGTCGTCCTCACCTTCGGTCCAGTGAGCGCCGCCGCGACATCGTCGCTGTTCCAGCGAGCTCAGGTGATCCCAGCCCGAGCCACCGCACCTCCAGCATCGCCTTGTCTCCAGAAGACCGCCAACAGAAAGAATCGAGCTATGGTATCCCGAAGCTCGAGGTCGACACTTTCTTCCCCAACTCCAATCATCGCTCCGCCGCTGCCATTCCCGTTGATTGGGTGAGCCATCCGTCGATTCCTTGCACTGAGACTATCTTTAAGAGATCCCTAACCTGGTGGACACCTGACCTCGGCCGCAGATCGAGCGAAGAGAGACGCCGCCGTGGAACCCGAAGCTTCCGCCGCCGCCGGGCCCAGTTCGCCGTCGCCGTTGTTGTTTCTGTTTCACCGAGACCAGCACAACCTTCAGTGAGCATCTTGGTACCCTTTAGACACTAAGGCATGCTTTGTTTTGGCCTGAAACCGCCCGTAGCCGAGTCGGCCTAGCCAACCCGAACCACTCCGCCGCTGGAGCTCGCCGCCGGCGAGATTCCGGTGACCCGAGGTGTCAAGAAGACCACCCTTAGCTCCTTCGTGAACTCCTCTATCTTTTCTCTTTGGGGCCCGACTACAGCCAACGCCGCCATCGCCGTCGCCGCCGCCGAGAAGCCCGCTGGCTCTGTCTGCATGCGCCCTTCTCTGTTCGCCAGGCCGGACCATACACTCCGGGAACGAACGGTCCGATCCATGCTCCCGCGCCCTCGCGCCCGCGCCCTGCTACCGCGCCCTGCTCTGCTTTGCCTCGCTGGCCTGCGGGCCCGGGCTGTAAGGGAAATCAGAAAAGAAGAATGAAGAAAGAAATAGGAAAAGTAATTAAAAGATTTATCTTACAACAGAAAAATGGCTAAACTTTGCAAATCCATAACTTCTCCATTTTGACTCCAAATTGAGTGAAACCAATTTTGTTAGCTCTGTAAATTTGTGAACTTTATTACTGTAAGATAAAATATGACAACTTCTGTACAGAAAATATCCATAAAATAATATGAAGCAAAATTGACTTATTTTGGGCTTAATAACTTGAAATATTCCCATAAAATTCATTTAACTCCTTTTGAGGTAAACCAAATTTCTGTTGGTAAAATAAAAAGTGAGACCTTCTGTGTAGGGTTTTTCTTTAAAAATGGAAATATCTTTTATATACCTCTTTGTGACCTAAAAATTTATGAATTTCTAGAAAATTCATCCTATTTGCTAAAAATGTGAAACCACTTCTGTTAAACTCAGAAAATTGTAACCTTACTGTGGAAAATTTGTATTTGATAAAAATACCTCCCAAAATAGGCCTAATTAATTTGCTTACCTTTCCTTTTGTTAAACTTGTAAAATCTATATCTAAATCATTTTAAATCCAATTTCAGTGAACTAAATTTTGTTAGAACCAGTAGGTTATACACTTTCATCTAAAAATGATCACACAAATAGAACCTTAATGGGAAATGCAAGTTACCCCTAATGCACTAGGGTGATACACAAATAATTCCAAATCTGCCATTTTCAGCGTATATGGCTTGTTATTTTTGTATCTCACAAACCAGAGATGCAAATGACTTGGTTCTTTCTCCTAAAATCTTGTTAGGACATGCCATAGCTACTGTATTTATCTCATAATTAATTGATCATGTTGTATAGACATGTTTAATTGCTTCTTATTTGCATATTGCTTCTTATCGATAGATTCTGAGGATACGGAGTACGTGGAGATTAACCCAGAGCCTGAGTATGACCCCTCGCTGCAGCAAGGCAAGCGTCTAAGCATATTGAACCTATGTTTTCAATAAATTGATTTGTTTGTGAAAATAATATCTATATGCATGCTTCAGTCTATTTAAAATGGGAAAACGGGTAGAGTCAATATTACCCAATTGTATGCATTTCCATTCCTTGGTTATTGATCTCATGTTTATACCTTGTCACCACTGGTTAAGGACTTTGGGATACTTTTATTTTACCGAATGCTTAGCCATGCTTATTTCTAGACTTAGAAAAATCCGATAGATGGAGCTATCGGTATAAAACTAGTTTAATACGAATGGATGGGTTAAAATCTGACAAGAATAACCTCTGAATAATAATTGAAAATATGTTGACTTGGAAGGATGATAAGGCGATGAAGGGATGGTGTTTTCTCCGATGCACGTAGCTCCGTCTGGGTCGTTAAGGACCGAACATGTTGACGTCTATTCAAGCACCCTACGTACTTCCACACGCCGGGAGTGGGACGGCTTAACTCAGTAGCACGGGAGGCTGTAGCCATCTACGCCCGTCCGTCAGTCGTGAGGATGGATTTCCGTTGGAGGACCTCGAGCGCGCCTGGCTGTGGCCAGAGGTGCCTCCCACGACGGTGAGCCCGCCTTAGTCATCACACACGCACGACTAAGTTGTCGGGGGCCCAGACGTGGTTTAGGTAGTTGGGGCTAAGCGTCCGAAAGGTTTTGTTGTGACCTCTAGTCCGCACTCAATGTGTAGAGTGTGGGTACAGATATGTACGTATCAAACTAGAGTGTAGCCGTTGGGCTTCTATCATATCGTGTGGGTAAAGATGTACACCTCTGATCAGAGTAAGAACTATTCGAATAGCCGTGTCCACGGTCACAGGACGAACGCTTGATGTGTTAGTTATTCATGTTAGCATCCAATTTGGGTTATGTGATTATACCATGACTTAGGATAGTCATGGATGGATGGGTTTATATAAGGGATTTTTAATGTTAAATATGACTTGGCTTTAGTCATGAAAAATGGTGTGCTAGTGTAGCACAATTGTTTGGGCAAGGGTGGCCCATGGATGATGCTTAAAGCATGGTTTATGCTCATTTATGTTCCATTTTCAGAACCATATACTTGCTGTCTTAAAATTTCAGATTGAGTTGTTTCACAAAATGCTTATAGTTTCAGGTATTACTTGCTCAATAAAATCAGCTTTATGCCAAATCAAATCAATATAGCCTTCTTCCTTGATGTAGAAACCAGCATGCTTCCTTTGTACTATTATTATTGTGTAAGTCTTGCGGAGTACCATTCGTACTCACGTTGCATCTTTTCAGGTGAGGATAACGACGATGATGGTGTGATCTACTATTATCCTGCCGAGGGTGGCGAGGATAATGTGTAGTTGAAGTTGAGCTCTATCCCCAGTCGGTTGCCCTGTGCATGGGTTTGGCACCACTGGTTCTTGTCTTTTGTGTTTATATTCCGCTGCAAATCTTTTGTGTCACTTTGTGATGAATTAGGGTGTGAACCCTCTATGTAATATCTATAACCCTGCTGTTCGTTTATCCATATTTAGAGTACTTGTGATGTTTATCAATTGCTTACGATGAAAGTGTGAGACTAGTCGCTTTCCTGGGGACTAGCTGAACATGAGTATGAGTTGTGTATAATTGAGATGGTTGGGGGATAGCTATTGTGGTTCGAGTCCTCTGGGGTACGTATCGTGTTTGGTCGCCACCATCGAGTGGTTTGACGGGCGTATGACGGGGAGGACTGGCAAGCTATCCTTATGATTATCTCTTTTGTACACTTCTCGGCATTTTGGATTTGTATTGTGAGTGGGTAAAGATTATGGCAAGTCTGCGATGAGGATGGATGGTTACCGCATTTATTCGGGTTTTATTTGAGACCCCATCCATCTAGATAGTTCGCGTTGCCGTAATAGTTACTCTTCATAATGCACTTCCGGGGTGCCCACAAAAGAGACCGAGCGCAAGGAATGCATGGATGATCAAAGAAGTTGTTTGGGGACCAAACCAAGACCTTACCCAAGTCTACTCCTACATCACCACATCACTTTTGGTCCATAGAAGGCAAGAGATTAAGTTCTGCACGTTTAGGATTCAGATTTGGGCCTCTTGATAGCATCAACTTCAAATGGACCTAGTCGCTGATCCAGAAAGACTTTCAGGGCCCACGAGTACTTGTTGGAAAGCTTATGGATTTCTACTTTCAGATGGTTTTGGTCCCACGTCAAAATTCCTCCTAAGCTGTCCAGAATCGTCAAAACAAGACACATACATTTCCAGTCCGAGTCTGTTTTGGGCCTTGGGCCTTGTAATTGTGTCGTGGGCTAAGCCCAAGGGGTGTGTGCTCTAGGGTTAACCCTAGGACATCCCAACTCATATATATTCAGTAGCCATCATCGTTTAGAGTCGGGTTTTGCTTAGATTATTTTGCCACTGCAATTTTGCCGTCTAGATCGGTTTGTGGAATCCCAACTTTGTGTGCTAAACATCCATCTGCAATTCAGATTGCGTTCTTTCTTGTTCTTGTGAGTTTCTTCGATTGCTTGCAGGGATAAAACCTTCGTCGTGAGGTTGACTACGTGAGAGCATGGTTGATAACAACTAGACATGTGGGTGTAGCGGTTGCGAGGTGACGATCGCTGATCGGAAGCCTCAAAATGTGAACGTCTTCACATCGCCAAATCGAACCTATCTAAAGATCAGATAGCTCAGGAGGAATTTTGACGTGGGACCAAAACCATCTGAATGTAGACTCCATAAGATTTCCAACAAGTACTCATGGGCCCCGAAAGTCCTTCTGGATCAGTGACTAGGTCCGTTTGAAGTTGATGTTGTCAGGAGGCCCGAATCTGAATCCAAAATGTGCAGAACTTCATCTCTTGCCTTCTATGGACCAAAAGTGACATGGTGATATAGGAGTAGACTTGGGTAAGGTCTTGGTTTGGTCCCCAATCAACTTCCTTGATCATCCATGCGTTCCTTGCGCTCGGTCTCTTTCCCTTCACCCAAGCAAGTATCTTTGCAAACGACAACACACAAAACTCATGGTGCAGTAACGGCTGTTCAAATATATAACACGTAAAACTTACATAGAAAGCATGCACCTTGGGTTGATGAATGCATAAGGTAGCTATGGTCATATCCGAGCTAGTGATGTCCTCATCATCCTCCCCTTCTTGATTGGAAACCGTCCGCGGTTTCACCTTGTCATTAAGCCTGATGAACATATCTTTATCTTTCACAACATAGGGTGAGGTAGTGTTTGCATATGGTTAGATTCTGAAATTTTAAAACACGGAAAACACTTTGTAGTGTCGTGCAGCTCACAACATCCCCTTCTTGCAAACCAACCTGCAACTCATTTAAACAACTAGAGGAACTAGATAGATAATTATTTATACTCATGCGGTCCTCTAGACAAGACATGTCATTATGAAAAGGAGGTGTATTAAAATTTGAACAAATGTATACTCTATGCACATTATATTCTCCTTTATTATCATAATTGCCAATAACATGAAAAATCACATAAAAAGGACATGGCAAATCAGATCTAGCAAATAATTTCTTCTCTAAACAATTGAGTGGACAAAGATCATCAAATTGAATATAGCCCCAAGTATTTAAAGAGGATAGAAATCTAAGCTCTTCATTCTCACTAGCAATGTGAACAACATGTCTAAAATCAGTACATGGTGGTTCAACAACATTACTAACATGCTCATTCACTAGTTGTGGCATGGATATAAGTGAAGCATTGCACAACTCTTCTTTATCACAAGAAATAGGAACCAAATCATCATGTGACAAAGGTAATTTAACACACGATTTCACTGGTGATTGCTCTAAACTAACATGATTAGTGGATATATATAGCACATCAGAAATGTCCATACCTTAAGTGAATGTAGCACCATTTCTATTACCTTTGTTCTTATTTTCAAAAACTATAGGTGCACTCTTAATTAAACCATCTTGAAACATGCATAGAACAACAGGTGGATCTTCTTTCTCTATGTCTTTCTTCTTTTCCTCATTACTTTGGCTCTTCTCAGATACCTACAAAATGTTAGTGCCCAAAGCAATACGTTCGTTTTGCAATAACTCAGGTTTAGGTGAAGGCATCAAAACATTAGTATTATTACATTTATTTCTCAAAACCTCATGGTTTTTAATCTTTTGCCTCTCAAGATCATCTTTCAAAATTTCAGCAGGGGACATAGGTAGCAACTTAAATTTCTTGCCATTATGTGTGAAAGTGTACATGTTGGTTCTACCACGGTGCATAACATTTCTATCATATTCCCTAGGTCTACCCAAAAGTAGAGAACATGCTTGCATTGGAAAAACATCGAATATGAAACTATCATGATAATTGCCTATTGAAAACTTCACTTTCACAATTTTACTTACCTTCAACTTACCGCAAGAATTGAACCACTGGATATAATAAGGCCAAGGATGTGGTTGCATCGGCAATCCAAGCTTCTCGACTATATCTGAACTTGCCAAGCTGCTACAGCTCTCGCTATCAATGATAATACGGCATGCTCGATTCATAACCAAAAACCTTAATTGGAACAAATTGTGGCATTGATTTTGCTCTGCTTTCTCCAGTTGAGAACTTAGCACTCATTGTACCAAAGTACTCTCATTATCCTGCAAAAGGTTCGTCACAGAAAAAGGGACAATAAGGGGTTGCTTCTCTAAATGACACACTTTATTTTTGTAAGCAAAATTCTGAGATGGAGAAACAAATTTCTCTCGCATAAGCATTTTCATTTCGTTCCAAGTTTGAGGCAATCTATCATGTGAAGACGTTATTAAATTTTGCCACCATATTAAAACATGAGAAGTCAAGACACTAGCAGCATTCTTAATCTTTCATTTATCACACATATGACGATGAGAAAAAATTTTATCAATCATAACTTCCCAACTCATGTATGCTTCAGCACCAAATCCATTATACGAAGGGGGAGATAACACAGTCTTACCTTTACTTATCGAAGGTGATGTGGCAGCTATGGTAGGGCTCTCATCCAAATTCTTCGTCTCCTTTTCGTCCTTGGTGTGAACTATCATAGTTAGTGGAAGACAAGAAGAAACAGTAGCTGGCTGCTGATGCCGTCTCAATTGTTCATATTCACTAAGGAGACCTTCCGTGCTCTTAGATATCACCTGAAGGTCTTGTTGTATAGAGTTCATGCTATGTCATCACATTCCTGCCACTGTTAGTAGAAAATAGAAAACAACACAAAAACGTTATCTCTATCAACTACTAGGTAGTGGACGTTGGAATCACACACTCTCAAGCAACCAAAAGCGTCTTACCGAACTCTTATGATATTCTTACTGATTTAAGCAGGTGGTACGACCGAAGAGGTGGGACATTGACAGCGGTGAGTGTCGCGATTACTCGGATCAAATTTGTACTGATAAGAAGTTTGTGGATCTCGGGGGCTCAAAAGTATAGTAGCAAGGGCTAGCAAAATTCAATAGCAGAATAGCAAAGCTGAATAAGAAGCCTAAATACTTGTCACAATCACTGGCCGAGACACGTCCCTAGGACTAGTATAAGCAAGCGAGAGTAAGGAACAAAGGAAACTAGGACGCAAAGCTATAGATACACAAGAACCAGAACGGAGAACCACACACTCTCCCCTTCTCTCTATCTTTTTTTCTTTTTTTGTTCTCTTTCTTCCTTTTTTCTTGATATATTTTTTTCTCAACTAGGAGTACACAAGAAGCAACCACAAAAATTGGCAGCTCGATATAATGCATGGAGTGGCCCTGGAACAACAAGAAGAGGAGCTCTGAAAAGCGTGCATGAACTTCGGGGCTCAAAAACTCAGTCTTGCAGGCCAAATTTTGCGATTTTAGATTGGCCGAGCCTGACAAAGTGGGGGAAAAGCAGATGTAAAATTATCTGTAGATGTCCGCAGATAGAAAATTTGCCCGATTTCGAGTCCGCATGCAAAAGTTATGGCCGTTTTACGAAAGGAGACACAGAATAGGTCTCTCTGCCACACAACTTGTATATTCGGCTAGGGCAAAAAATTTGAAGATAGGTTAAGCGCTCCTGATAAGGAGGCTAGCAATGTAGGGCGATTGACACAAGGCAGCTTGCGACCTATCTACACGGCTTGCGAAGCAGGTTATTAGCACAAGGCGGTTGCAAAACAAAACCGTGTAGAACCCAATCTCTCAAGGTAGGCTCTCGCGCAATGCAACTGTTCGAACTAGATACCATGAACGTGACTCTAAACTAGCAACCAGACTCGATCTAGTACTCAAACTCAACAAAGCAAAGCTGAAATTAAACTTGCGCAGGCACAAAGGGGTTTGGACAGTAGAAAACAAGGACTACGATGAATACAATGCTTTTTTTTGGGTTTTTTTTGGACTCTAGGTAAAAGAAACAGAGATGGATAGATGGAAATAGATAATACCTATCGGGCAACCTGTGCTCTGATACCACTTGATGCGGCTGGGTGCCCGATCTTCCGATAGGTTTGATTTGGCGACGCGAAGACGTTCACGTTTTGAGGCTTTCAATCAGCGATCGTCACCTTACAACCGCTACACCCACACGTCTAGTTGTTATCAACCATGCTCTCACATAGTCGACCTCACCACGAAGGTTTTATCTTTGCAAGCAATCGAAGAAACTCACAAGAACAAGGAAGAACGCAATCAGAATTGCAGATGGATGTTTAGCACACAAAGTTAGGGTTCCACAAACCGATCTAGACGGCGAAACTGCAATGGCAGAATAATCTAAGCAAAACCCGACTCTAAATGATGACGGCTACTGAATATATATGAGTTGGGATGTCCTAGGGTTAACCTTAGAGCACACACCCCTTGGGCTTAGCCCACGACACAATTACAAGGCCCAAGGCCCAAAACAGACTCGAACTGGAAGAGGTACATGTCTTGTTTTGACGATTCCGGACAGCTCAAGAGGAATTTTGATGTGGGACTAAAACCATCTGAAAGTAGACTCCATAATATTTCCAACAAGTACTCATGGGCCCCGAAAGTCCTTCTGGATCAACGACTAGGTCTTTTTGAAGTTGAAGATGTCAGGAGGCCCAAATCTGAATCCAAAACGTGCAGAACTTCATCTCTTGCCTTCTATGGACCAAAAGTGATGTGATGATGTAGGAGTAGACTTGGGTAAGGTCTTGGTTTGGTCCCCAATCAACTTCTTTGATCATCCATGTGTTCCTTGCGCTCGGTCTCTTTCCCTTCACCCAAGCAAGTATCTCTGCAAACAAGAACACACAAAACTCATGGTGCAGTAACGGCTGTTCAAATATATAACACGTAAATCTTACATAGAAAGCATGCACCTTTGGTTGATGAATACATAAGGTAGCTATGGTCATATCCGAGCTAGTGATGTCCTCATCACATTCTATGGATGACAGTGTACAAATACCTATCTGTTTGGACCCAAGAATGAAGCCTCGTACTTAAGAGATGAAAATCTCAAAAGAAGTTTCTAAAGTACCAATCCAAGCTAGAAGAATTGGTTCTCTTCTTGAGAAGAGCATGTTTTGAGGATAGAGTTTTTGGTCTAATAGCACCGATCCGACCACGATATATGCAATGACCCCACACCGGGAAAGGATGATATCTGGAAAAATCAATACATAAACAGGAGGCAAATTCACACCAGTATCAACCTACAAAGGACGTATTAATTCACGGGTAAAGATGTTGGTACCAATATTATAGATTATGAGAAGGTTCTGAATTGAAGCAGTACCTCCAATTTTTCACAACTCAGATAGAAGCCAAAGGGAGATAGATAAACGAGATAACTAGATTTTGAACTATAACGAGAAAGACGACTTGAGTGTTAGAGAAACCAAAGAGTAGAAAGGGATCTGAGGTCAGAATGGATCATCTTTGTCACATCAGTCTGATAGAAGTGGAAGTTGCAAGAGAAGTGAGAAGATGAAGCAAATACCATCCATTCCTACCATCTTGCTATCCCTTCCTAATGTCGGGGGCAAGATTCTTGGAAAAGGGGTGGGTTTGTCATGCCTTGATAAATTCACCCCAAATTAAAATTCACTTGGTAAATGGAATAATAGAATTTATTAAAAACCTAAGAGAAAATATTAAACAATAAAAAAATCGCAGAAAAATTCAAAAGTGGCTTGGAATATTTTTCTTAAGTTCTCCATGCTTTAAATTGTTCCCTCAATTTTTACTAGAATTTTCACAACACAGGAAATAATTTTCAAGCAACAAAAATAATTCTTAGAGTTTTTATAAAAAGGAAAACTAAAATAAACCTCCGTTTCCCCTTGGGGCCAATACCAGCCCATCTCCCATCCTCCCTCTTGCCCAACCTCTCCCTTTCCCTGCCTCCTACTTGGGCCGGCCTTGCCTGCGGCCAAGTAGCATCACCCAGCCGCTCGCACTCCCGTGCCAGGCTACCTCCTGCCGTGCGGCCCCTTTCTACTATCTCCCGCACACGACATGCCTGACCTGCTCTCCACGCTCACTTTTGCCGGCCTGCCTTGGTCCAGGCCGCCTCGCCTCGCCGGCCTGCAAGGCTGCTGTGCCTGCTGCCGCTGACGAGCGGAACCCGCCCATCAGATCCGCCTCCCACCGCCACCAAGCCCGGGGAAAAACCTAGCACCACAGCCCCGCCAAATTCATCTCCCACGCGCGAGTAATTCCAAATTTGATTGAGGGCTACTAATTCCCATCTACCCCTGTTTATTTCCCGCATAATTTCCCCATTCAATCGCGCATTAAATCCTCCCTAATCACAGGAGGTAATTGCAGGATTTAATTACCATTCAATTTCTTCCATTAATAGTCATCGGCGTATTAAATCCTCCTCCTCTTTTGCTCTCACCACATGAAAGCCCCACCCCGTCTCGCCATCGCGCTGCTCGCTGCTCTTTGGCCGCCGGTTACTATGACTAGAGGCCTGTCTCAGCTTAGCAATACCTCCGTTGGCCTTGCTACTTCATCCTCTACCTCGTTGTCATCTTCCTTGAGCCCGACGGCAATCGAAACGCCGTTCCCAACGACCACCCGTGGAGCAGAGCCATCTTCCTTCCTCTGGCCGCTGTTTCCGTCTCACTGGAGCACAGATCAACCTTGTCAACCTCCCCTTCGGCACCGCATCATCAAGCTTGAGCTCGTCCTCGCCAGCTCGACACTGATGACCCAAAAGATGTCGCCCGAAGACCACCGGAGATGCCTTGACACCGATGACCCGAAAGACGCTGCCGCTCCATGCTTGCTGCCAGCCATCTCCGTCCTCACCTCACATCAATGAGCCCCCCTCCCCTTACTCGGTCCCCCGTTGCGCTCGTCATGCCCCGCCACACCATCTCACAGCCGGCGACCCTCGTTCCTTGCACCATCTCGCCATTTTAGGTTTATGCTTAGCATGCCTAAAAAGAAACAACATAGTTGTTTTGCAATGATCTAGACTTTGGGAATAGCTTTGATCTTCATATCTGGATGTTGGACAAATGGCTGGTTAGCCAATAAATGATGAACTCTCCTTTGAAAATTCCCAAAACCCTGTTTTCCGCTGGGCTCAAGGTGCACGGTTGGTTCTGGTTAGTCGCACCTCGGTTGACATAAGGACCGGTCTTCGAGCCTCAGTTGCAAAGCATAAACCATAAAACCACATGTCTAATGGGTAGGGCCTATCTTGTAGCTTAGACCAATCTTTCATAGAAAGACACGGATAGAGGCAAATGAAGTCTACTTGGTGACATGTGTCTCTGGCAAATGAAGACCACTTGGGCGCCGACATACTGGGGACACGGACCATGTCTAGCTATCCCAGGGAATCTAGCTGTAGACGGAGGTCGGTTGTGGTCCTTTTATGAAAGGTTGGGATAAGTGAAGGGTTATGCCACGATCTTGGCTTTTTGAGTACCTTCTGGGTATAGCGATGCATGGTTGGCATGTAGTCAAGTATTGTGCCTTGTGGGTAAAGATGTACACTTCTAGCTAGAGTATAAACTATTAAAATAGCTGTGTCCTTGGTTATGGGCAAGCCTAGCAATGGACCCAAGTTAGATGTTTCATCTATTAAAATGATACCATGGATTAATGAACTAAAACTTGATGGTTGACCTCATTTGGTCTGGTTGGCTTGGTTTAAGGCAAGTTCGCGTGGGTTTACAGCCCTGATAATAATTTGGAGTTGGACTAGGATCATGCTTTAAAAATGCCTTGGAATACTAAGATGATTTAAAAGGCTTGTTTGCTGCAAAGTAACCCTATTAAACCATTCCTTGTACCCCTTTGCATTAAATTTGCATTTCTCCAGTGTAGCTTGCTAAGTACTTGAAGGAGTACGCATAGGCTATGATAGCACAAAACAAAACTTTTCTACCACGCACACTAGGACATCATGCGACAGAGGGATCATGAATCGTTACCACTAGATGCGCAGTGCAGCGGAAGAAGGGTAGGAGAAGCCGATCCAACCACGCGCGCGTCGAGGTAGTAGTGGAAGTAGTCGATCTCCGCGAACAGACCACGATCAACCACACCACAAGCAGATCTAATCAGCGTCGATGCCAATCAACGCCGCAACGAGCAGCACCTCCACCGGTATCCACACGTCCGGGGCTGGAACCCTAATTGTGAGTGTACTAGCACTCGTGAGCGGCTAGGGTTTGGTTTGGGAGGTGGCGGCTAGGGTTTGGCTCGAGGTCAAGCAAAAACGTGAATCTCCTCGGCCCCTCACCTCCCTATATATAGACCTCCTCACTTGGGCCTCGTGGACTAAGACCCAATAAGAGTCTACTCAGATCTCTATCCGAATCAAGCCCATATTCGAATCACATTCGAATAAGTGTTCCAACCCATTAAGACTGCGACCCTGTAGGTTCACGTATATTTTGTCGCGACCCGGAAACACCTTTCTAGTCACCCTGTTAATAGCAACCTCTAGCAAGGCATATTAGCCCCAAAATATACGTAAAGATCATATCGGCTGAACCTGTAATGTCTTCATGTACAAATCACTTTGCCTCACGATATTGATTGAGCTCAAGGCGAGACTTGTGTCATCCTCTTAATAGCTCAATCACTCTCTCGATCCTATGATGGATTATAAACTTGTGATTGACACCTCAATCACCCTAGCATGGCCATCCACTTCCATAATCCATTACATCGAGGGGCCCAGAGATATCTCTCCCGTAAGGAGGGGCAAATTCTATCTTGATCTTTCACATCCTACTACATGTTTCATAGCAAACCCGAAGACTACTTTTATGACTACCCAGTTACGAAGTAGTGTTTAGTAGTCCCAAAATAAGCTGCTACGTATATTGGGAACCATGATGATCTCAAGTCTAAGGACTCTACATAAACACTACTTGAGACTAACTGATGACACATAAAATCTCTGCAGTATCTCATGGCGGGTCTATCTAACATATGCTCACTAACATATGTGATGAGGACATCACTAGCTCGGATATGACTCTAGCAACTTTATGTATTCATCAACCAAAGGTGCATGCTTTCTACATAAGATTTATGCGTTATATATTTGAACAACCATTACTGCACCATGAGTTTTGTGTGTTCTCGTTTGCAGAGATACTTGCTTGGGTGAAGGAAAAGGGCCAAGCGCAAGGAACGCATGGATATCAAAGAAGTTGATTGGGGCCAAACCAGACCTACCTAAGTCTACTCCTACATCACCACGTTAGTTTTGGTCCATAGAAGACAAGAGATGAAGTTCTGCACATTTTGGATTCGGATTCTGGCCTCCTGACAGCATCAACTTCAAACAGACCTAGCCGCTGATCTAGAAGGACTTTCGGGGCCTATGAGTACTTGTTGGAAAGCTTATGGAGCCTACTTTCAGATGGTTTTGGTCCCATGACATTTCCTCCTGAGCTGTCCAAAATCATCGAAACAATATACGTACCTCTTCCAGTCCGAGTCTGTTTTAGGCCTTGGGCCTTGTTAATTGTGTCGTGGGATAAGCCAAGGGGTGTGCGCCCTAGGGATAACTTTGGATGTCCCAACTCCTATATATACAGTAGCCGTCATTATTTAAAGGTGGGTTTTACCTAGATTATTCTATCTTTGAACAGTTTCGCCGTTTATCGGTTTGTGAGACCCCAACTCGAGAGTATAATCATTCATCTGCAATTGAGTTGCAATCTTTCTTGTTCTTGCTTGTGTTCTTCAATTCACATGTAGGGATTAGCCTTCGTGGCAAGGTCAACCGGGCAGTGCACGGTTGATAACGAGAGGAGACGTGGTGCTGCGATTGCAGGGTTTGGGTCTTGGTGATCAGAAGCCAGATCGTCAGTGTCGATTCTCCACCAAATCATGAGTTATCCTTACCTAACGGAAGATCAGGCACCCCGTTGCCATCAAGTGGTATCAGAGCGAAGGTTGCCCGTTAGGTATCATTCTGTTCTGTCCTGTTTCAATTTTTGTTTCTATACCTAGAGTCCAGAAAAAGCCAGAAAAACAAAATTGGTAGTTATAGGTTTTTCCTGTCCTACAACCAGTTTAGCCTTTTGCATAATTTTGTTTCAAAGTCCGTAGTGTTGAGTTGGTGTCCTAGGTCGAGTTCGGTTGCTGGTTTAGATTGTGTTTGAGTCCAGTTCGTGATCCATCCACTACACCCCTACAAACCCTAGCCACCACCACCACCATTGTCTCTGTTTTCCCATATATTAACCATCTTGTGCAAGTGTGTTGGTCATTGTTTGTTCTGTTTATATCACGTTCTTTGATCACCCTATATCCCCATCCACCTCCTAGCAGCATACCGCCACCATATCAACCCCGGGTCACCACCTGATTCTGAATCAGCCTCCACCAAAACACTGATACGGAGGACCTTCCTTGAAACAGCCATAACTTTCGCATACGGACTCGGAATCAGGCAAATAAATAGTCTATGGACATCTACAAAAAATTTCCCATCCGCTACCCCCCTACTTCGTCGGGTTCACTGAAATCAGTTTTGCAAAATTCAGGCAGAAGATAATGGGTTTTTTTTTTTGCCCCACTCCGAAGTTCTACTAGCACTCGAATTTTAAAGCACGCTCGTGTATTCCACAGGGCACACCTTATATCAATTTGAGCTGCACCTCCTAAGGTTGTTGTTCCTATGCTCCTAGTTTGAGAAAAAAATATCAGAAAAATAAAAGAAAATAAAGGTGTGAAAGACAAAAAAAAAAAAAAGAAAAAAGGAGAGGAACACCATAGGACACACCAGGGAGCCATCTGTGTGCTGTTTTGTGCTGTGTTTTTCCTTGTCCTTATTTCTTTTGCTGCTGTCCTTCTCATACTTGTTTTGTCGCCCTTGTTTTATCACATCTGGGTTAGAACTCGTTTAGCCAGCACTAGGACAAGTGCTTGGACATTTATTCAGCATTACTATCTGTTATTGAGGATTGTGTGCACTAAACATTTTTGGGCCTCCCAAGCTCCACATATATACTTCTGGTCAGCACAGTCTTGACCCTTGCAATCGCTGGATCACGCCCTCAAGGTATCATGAACTAGCCACCAGTTGTACATCCTTGCTCGCTAGTCTCAGAACCTTGTAAGAGCTCGGTAAGGTGCTTCCATTTGCGAGTGTCCTCTATGCTTGCATAGTTATTGATAGGGATATTTCTTTGTGTTTTCTCTGTCTTCTTGCTAACGAATGCAGGGTCGACGAAATGGCAGAGTGCATTCTTCGCAGCGAGATGCAAGGCTACATTTGACCAGATGATGAAGGGGCTGAATGAACCATTCTGAAGGGGGTCAACGTGCTCTTGCCAAGTAGAACATAGACCACACGCTTGAGAGTACTTGGTACAATGAGTGGCTAAGTGCTTAAATGGGAGAAAGCGGAGCAAATCAATGCACAATTTGTTCCAATCAAGGTTCGTGGTTCACAATAGAGCATGCCGTATTATCATTGATAGTGAGAGCTGTAGCAACTTGGCAAGTTCAGATATGGTTGAGAAGCTTGGATTGCCGACGCAACCGCATCCTCAACCTTATTACATCCAGTGGTTCAATTCCTACGGTAAGTTGAAGGTAAGTAAAATTGTGAAAGTGGAGTTTTCTGTAGGCAATTATCATGATAGTGCCATATTCGATGTTGTTCCAATGCAAACATGTTCTCTACTTTTGGGTAGACCTTGGGTATATGATAGAGATGTTGTGCACCGTGGTAGAACCAACACGTACACGTTTACACATAATGGCAAGAAATTTAAGTTGCTACCTATGTCCCCTGCTGAAATGTTGAAAGATAATCTTGAGAGGGAAAAGATTAAAAACCATGAGGCTTTCAGAAATAAATGTAATAATACTAATGTTTTGATGCCTTCGTGGTGAGGTCAACCGAGCAGCACACGGTTGATAACGAGAGGAGACGTGGTGCAACGCTTGCAAGGTTCGGGTCTTGGTGATCAGAAGCCGAATCGTGAGTGTCAATTCTCCACCAAATCGAGAGTTATCCTTACCTAATGGAAGATCGGGCACCCCGTTGCCATCAATATGTCCATATTATCGATTTGGTATCTCCATACCATGATCCATGAGACATGATCATCAATCAATACATATGTTGATGTTAGAATCATATTTGTTCCTCATATGGTATAAGATCAAGGATCATTTAAAATAGAACATTTGACATTAATGGAGTCCATGAATAAGTCACGTACTCATTGATCAATAATGATAATGTCTATTTCAAGGAACAAATCAATACATTATAAACATAGCGTGTGATATATATAACATCTCCATGTTGTCCTAGGAAAAGACATATCACTAACAGTCTCCCAATTTGCACTAGATACAACATGTAGGTATTAATACCTTCATTGCCAAAAAAAAAAAGACTAGTGTGAGCCTCATGCGAGTGGCTAGGGAAGCGGCTTGTCATGGGATCTGCAATGTTCAAATCCGTTTTGTACTTTGCATATCTTTACATCGCCTCTCTCCACTATCTCACAGATGAGCAATGAACCGCCGTAAATGTGCTTGGACTTCTGTGGAGATCTAGGCTCCTTGGCTTGTGCAATGCCCCACTATTATCACAGTAGAGGTCGCATAGACTGAAGGCACTAGTCATCACACAAGCTCGGAACCAAATTTCTTGATCCAATGACAGCTTCTTTAGCAGCTTTAGAACTATACAATGACTCAGTCTTCCGTTCGTAGAATCAGCACCGTCTCCTGCTTGGAACTCTTCCAGCTCACCACACCGCCATTTAGGCAGACACAAATCCAGATTGTAATCTGAAATCATCTTTGTCAGTTTGGAAGCTAGCATCAGTGTAACCATTTACAACGAGCTCTTCTTCACCTCCACAGACAAGGAACACATTTTAGTCTTTCAAGTACTTCAACGATGTTTCTTTACAGCAATCCAGTGACTTCAACCTGGATTTGATTGGTATCTACTCATAGCACTTAAGCATACGAGACATCTAGACGTGTACAAAAGCATGGCATATATAATTGGAGCCAATGGCCAAAGCATATGGGATTCAGCATTCATCTTATCCCGCTCATCAGGTGTACTAGACATGACTCTGCTAAAGATTATAACCATGTGATATAGGTAGGAAACCTTCTTTAGCGTCCTGCATGTTAACATTCTTTTCAACACCTACATGTCAATATGCACTGTATCTTGACATAATCAATTAGCCTTCTTGATCTATCTCTATAGATCTTTGATGCCTAGAATGTATGCGCCTCTCCTAAGTCTTTCATAGATCAACTATTTTTCAATGAAGACTTAACTAAGATTCTAGCATAGGAATGTCATTTCGATCAGTATATGTCGTCCAAAATCTAAGATCAGAATACAAGTGCTCTCCCATAGCCTTTTTAACATAAGGCTCTTTTTCGTTCTGGATGAGGGGGCTGTTTTTTTGGGTGCTTTTTTTGGTTTGGTTTTTGGTTTGGTTTTTTTTTTTTGTCTTTGTTTTTTTGTTGTTTTTTTTTTTTTTTTTTTTTTTTTGGTTTTTTTTTTTTTGTTGTTTTTTGTTTTTTTTTTTTTTTTGTTTTTTTTTTTTTTTTTTTTTTTTTTGTTTTTTTTTTTTTTTTTTTTTTTTTTTTGTTTTTTTTTTTTTTTTTTTTTTTTTTTTTTTTTTTTTTTTTTTTTTTTTTTTTTTGTTTTTTTTTTTTTTTTTTTTTTTTTTTTTTTTTTTTTTTGTTTTTTTTTTTTTTGTTTTTTTTTTTTTTTTTTTTTTTTTACTTTTTTTTCTTTTTCTTTTTTTTTTTTTTTTTGTTTTTTTTTTGTTTTTTTTTTTTTTTTTTTTTTTTTTTTTTTTTTTTTTTTTTTTTTTTTGTTTTTTTTTTTTTTTTTTTTTTTGTTTTTTTTTTTTTTTTTTTTTTTTTTTTTTTTTTTTTTTTTTTTTTTGTTTGTTTTTTTTTTTTGTTACCGATCACGCTGCAGGGTCATCAAACGAATATTCCAACTCGGCAACAACGCGGCTGCTTTAAATCCATAAAGGGTGGATCTTGGGCGCAGCTTGCAATCTTTCGGGCCAGCGATTGTGGGGATTGACAAGCTCCGTGGGCTATGTCTTGTACACATCCTCACTCAAATTCCATGTAAGAAATCTGTTTTGATATCCATTTGGCCTATACTTTCATAGTCGAAATATGTGCAGCAATCGCTAGAAATTGATTCGAATAGCTTAGCATTGCGACGGGCAAAAAAGTTTCTCAGTAATCAACCCTTGAATTTGTTTGAAACCTTTGGCCACCATGTGCCGCTTATAGATGTGAACATTTTCATCCATGTCTATGCTTTTTCTTGAAAACCTATTTGCACTCCAATGGTTTTAACACCAACAGTGGGATCACCGAAGTTCCAAACGTGATTACTATGCATGGATTCATTTCGGATCTCATGGCTTCAAGCATTTCTCAGAGTCTGGTCCGCACCATGCGGCTTCTTCATAGGTCTTAGGGCTCATCATTGTCGTAACATGACATATGTTCTTTGTTGAGTAGTCAAGGCACATGTACCTCTCAAGCGCACGTCGTTGGGGGGACAGATAAAACCCTCTCTGACCTACGTGGTGCCGGTGTGTCTACAACAGTCGTTCAAGCATTCTTTGTTTATCCTGCAGTGGTTCTGTAGAGCTGAAACATTTTAGGTGTTTCTCGAATTTCTTCGAGTTGCAGCCGTTCTCAGCCCCAGCTGACCCTGTCTTGAGAGAAACTCGGTTCTCTAAGAAGATACCAATGTTGGGTGACGAAACACTTATGCCTTCATGTTGATTATAGAAGTAATATCCTTTTGTTTCCTTAGGAATACCCGACAAAGAAGCATTTGTCAGACTTGTTGTAGGAGTGAGCTTAGAGATTCGCAAACATATTACATAAGGCTCGACATTCCCACTATCTAAGGAAGACAAGCTAGGGACGTTGTCCTGGGTTGCCACAATCTCTATATCTGGTGTCTTTTTCTACTGACTTTGAATGAAACTCTGTTTAGTGTGGAATGTAGCTGTTTCAAGAGGCGTATCCCCAAAAGGACAATGGAAAGATCATTTTGGCTCATCATGGATCGCTTTCGACGCGAATATCTAGTAAGGTGCGATTTCTCCGTTCAAATACCTCCATTCGCCACTGAGGTGTTCCTGGTGGAGTCAACTGTGAATCAATTCCACACAATCCTTCAGATGATTTGCCAACTCATGGGCTCAAATACTCGCCTCCACGATCAGATCGTAGAAGACTTGTTTTTTATCTAAATGGTTTTTGTACTTCATTTTGGAATTCCTTGACTTTTGCAAAGGATTAGACTTATGTTTCATTAGGTACGCCATACCCATATCTACTGAAAGTGCATCAGTAAAAGTTATGAAGTACTGAAAATCGCACCTCGTGGCTATTGAGCTCATTGGTCCACATATCAGCATCAGTATGGTATGAGTGCCAATAAGTCACTTGGCCCTTTCACCTGACCGGTGAAGGTGGCCCCTTGCCAATTGCTTGCCACGTAAACAAGATTCACATGTCTCAAATGATTTAAAACTCAAATGAGTGTAGAAGACCATCTCTATGGAGCCTCTCTTCATGCGTTTCTATTTATGTGACCAACGCGACAATGCCAAATAAACATCGGGATTCAAATCGTTTTAGGGTGCTTTTTTACGTGGCCTCTTTGTCTTTGTATTAATGTTATTGACTGATGCCCCTTCATGGATTTTATGAGAAACGTATAACCCATTCACAACTAGGAGTATGACAAAGAACTTATCTTTGAATAAAGAGAACAACCATTGTCCACAGATCTAAAGTCATAACCTTCTGCTTGAGAATATGAACGCAGAAATAACGTTCTAGAAGAGATGGAACACAATAATAATTATTCAATTCCAAAACTCAATCTGAAGGTAATGACAATGGCATGGTACCAAGCAGCCACCCGGCAGACTCTTGCTCCATTGCCAACGTGAAGACCACTTCGCCTCCTTCTCAATCAAACTTCTAGCTTCTTGATAGGGTACCCTGCAACGATTTGCATATGTGAGTAACTGATCGCGGTATTCAAATACCCAAAAATCAGTAGATCGAAGTAGCAAAGATTGATCTCTATAACATTTATACGCTGAAGTGGATAGTCGCACTTCCCTTCTTCTTGAGATCCTCCAAGTACTTTGGGCAGTTCCTCTTCCAATTCATGATTCTTGCAGTAAAAGCAAACTGCATCAGGAGCAGCGCCCTTCTTGTCTTGCTTGGCCTTGGATCTGCTCGCGATCTCATCGGGAGTTAACTTTCTCTTGACCGCGCATTTTTGACAATTAGGCTTGCCCTTGCCTTTCTGCATCATCATCACATGACTGGTGCTTTTCTTAATGGTTTCCTCGGCAGTTTTAAGCATCCCATGCAACTCAGCCAAGATCTTGTCCATGTTGTTCATGTGATAGTTCAATATGAATGGCTCAAAACTCGGAGGGAGCGACTGGAGAATCACATCAGTAGCCAACTCTTTGGCTAAGGGAAAAACCAAGCTTTTCCAGACTCTCAATGTAGCCAATCATCTTAATTACATGAGGGCTGATGGGATTCCCTTCTGCAAGCCTGCACGCAAACAAGGACTTTGAAGTGTTGAACCTCTTAGCCCTTGCTTGGTTCTCAAACATACCACGCAACCCCACAATGATATTATAAGCATTTGTGTTCTCATATTGCTTCTGAAGCTCAGAGGACATTGTGACAAGCATGAGACAGCTCACATCAAGGGAATCATTCGTATGCTTCTCATAAGCTCTCCGTGCAGCCACAGAAGCATTATTAGGCAAGTTCTCGGGAAAAGGAGTCTCAAGGACATACTCCTTGCGCTCTCGCTTGAGAACAATTCTCAAGTTGCGATACCAATCCATAAAGTTTGTTCCATTGAGTTTTTCTTTCTCAAGAACAAATCGCATATTAAAAAACTGGATGCTATGTTAGCTGACATGATATACAACATAAGAATATGCAAAGTTTAGCACTATGTTTATGTTCATCTTTTATTAAACTATTTAACAAAAGACTCCAACTATGTGTTTTGCAACAAAACTCCCTTTAAGTTACATAGTGGGTGAAGATCCTCATATCACTAATTCCTAGTGAGCTTTGGCATCACGGCTAGAAAACTGGTGACATGGATAAGCAACACCTTGCTAATCACATCCCTATGTGACTCTTGCTTGTTGGGTGGCATCACTATGCCCCAGCCCCAACCTGTGCCCCAAGATTCAAAACTGTTCTGATGACCTTGTTAAGTAAACCAAATGCTTCCGCATGTAGATGTCCGACATCTACCCCAAATAATGATGATAACCAACTGCATCCTACTTTGGTAGGCCTACAATATGGTGATCATTATCTTTTGGTGCAACATATGGAAGGGCATAAACACCTAATTTTTATTATGAGGGACTCTATACTACCATAGCAACAAATCACATATATAATTGCATAAGAGTAAGATAGAAAACATCACAGATAAACACATACATCTGTGAATTAGTATGGCCCAAAAGGATGGTGATCCCCATCTCCTTATACGTGTAGATGATCTTCATCCTCCACATCTCTTCTTTGGGTCACCATGCTTGAAAACTTGTAACCTCAAGTCTAGGCTACTATCTATAATAGCTAGCAATTGAAGATTACAAGGATGGATTCAAGCACTAAGGTCGACACGCAGGTCGTTAAATACAATTAAGACAGCTAACAAAAGCTGAAAAATCATGACACGCAGGTCATGAACGAATGTTACATGCATCATATACATCTCATACATTCCAAATAAGCTATAGGGCCATACTAATTCACATCATTCCCTGCAAAAACAAGTTAGACGTAGAATCGCATTCTACCTACGAAATTCACAGATCCAATCTATGAAATCGCTGTGAAAAACTATTCGGCATAACCACCTTATGCCGATCCGAGACAATCTCTAGGACTCTAGTTTTTCCACTAGCCTAGGGCTGTCAAATCCATAACCTACTAGCATTCGGCATAACCTACCTTATGCCGATCCGAGACAATCTCCAGGGCGCTAATAGTGTTATGATCCACGCCTCATCTAACCCCTACTAGCATTCAGCATAACACTACCTTATGCCGATATGAGAAAACCTCCAGGGCGCTAATAGTGTTATGATCCGCGCCTCATCTAACCCCTACTCACGGATTGATCTTATCAACCCCATGCTTCATCGACCCATCACATGAACCGACTAATCTAGACTGCAATAGATCTAATCTACTACTCCCACATATTAACATATGCGATGATCTAGATCGCAAACTACGCAAGATGGCTCTGATACCACTGAAGGAGTACGCGTAGGCTACGATAGCAGAAAATAAAACTTTTCCACCGCGCACACCAGGACATCATGCGAGAAAGGGATCATGAATTGTTACCACTAGACGCGCAGTGCAGCGGAAGAAGGGTTGGAGAAGCTGGTCCAACCACACGCGTGTCGAGGTAGTAGTGGAAGTAGTTGATCTCCGCGAACAGACGACGATCAACCACACCACGAGTAGATCTAATCAGCGTCGATGCCGATCAACGCCGCAACGAGCAGCGCCTCCACCGGTATCCACATGTTCGGGGCTGGAACGCCGATTGCGAGTGTACTAGCACTCGTGAGCGGCTAGGGTTTGGCTCGGGAGGTGGCGGCTAGGGCTTGGCTCAAGGTCAACCGAAAATGTGAATCTCTCGCCTTGCCTCCTATATATCGACCTCCTCACTTGGGCCTCGTGGACGTGAGAGATTATGGGCCTCATGGACCGAGACCCAATAAGAGTCTACTCAGATCTCTATCCAAATTGAGCCCACATTCGAATCACATTCGAATAAGTGTTCCAACCCATTAAGCGTGCGACCCTGTAGGTTCACGTATATTTTTGTCGCGACCTGCGAAAATGCTTTCTAGTCACCCTGTTAATAGTGGCCTCTAGCAAGGCATATTAGCCCCAAAATATACGTAAAGATCATATCGGCTGAACCTGTAAATGTTCTCATGTACAAAATCCTTTGCCTCACGATATCGATTGAGCTCAAGGCGAGACTTGTGTCATCCTCTGAATAGCTCATCACTCTCTCGAATCCGGTGATAGATTACAAACTTGTGATTGACATAATCACCCTAACATGGCATTCACTTCATAATGGCCATTACATCGAGGGGGCCAGAGATATCTTCCCCGTAAGGAGGGGCAAATTCTATCTTGATCATTCACATCCTACTACATGTTTCATAGCAAACCCGAAGACTACTTTTATGACTACCCAGTTATGGAGTAGTGTTTAGTAGTCAAAAATAAGCTACTACCGTATTGGGAACCATGATGATCTCAAATCTAAAGACTCTACATAAACACTACTTGAGACTAACTGATGACACATGAAATCTCTGCAGTATCTCATGGCGGGTCTATCCAACATATGTTCACTAACATATGTCCATATTATCGATTTGGTATCTCCATATCATGATCGATGAGACATGATCATCAATCAATACATATGCTGATGTTAGAATCATATTTGCTCCTCATATGATATAAGATCAGGGATCATTTAGAAATAGCAACATTTGACATTAAGAGTCTCATGAATAAGTCACGTACTCATTGATCAATAATGATAATGTCTATTTCAAGGAACAAATCAATACATTATAAACATAGCATGTGATATATATAACATTTCCATGTTGCCTCTTGGGCATATCATTAACAGTACTATGGGTGGAACTCAATCTTGCTCAATTTTCCCCCTCTAGTGAGCGAACCTTTGGAGATGAAGTCCTAGGTGGAGTTTTGGCTTATACCTAGTTGAGCACCTTAGAAGATCGAGCTGTAGCCCCGCTAGTCCGCTTCTATTTTTCTTTTGTTGGTCAAGCCTTATGTGCCTTTGTAATAATAGAAATATTCTCGATACAATAAAGATGTGTATTTTGTATCAATGTTGTTATGGTGTACGCCGTCTTTTCCTAGGATGGGGATAATACACTAGCGATTGGGAAAAAAATTGGTGTTTTTCTCAATCGTTACAGTCGGGGAGGTTGTGTACGGGCATCACCTTGCTCCTGCAATGCCAACGGTGGCGACGTACTACTTCGACGATGTAAGGTTCGACGCTGCGGCTCGACTGGAAAGAGGCGGCGGTGGCAGAGAGAGATCTCAGCGGCGGCGGATTGAGGACGAGAAGAGCTCATGCATTCTTTTTATAGCACCAGGAGGTTGAGTCCAAATCGGAGATGACAGGGGATAGCAGCGGAGAGATTAGGGTCCCTGATGAAGTTAGAAACTCGAGTCCAAGCTCCATACGATGAGGAACTTCCCGATTTGAGGGGCAAAAGGAATAGGTCATTGAGGGTTTCCAAGCCCCTCAACCAATTTTGGGTATCCATAATCGAAACAGCTGGATTGGGAAAGCGGTGACGCGCGTGGCGGAGTCGGACTCTGGCGCGAGGTAGGGGATGACCCTGACATGTGGGCCTCACATGTCAGCGAGAGAGGAAGAGAGTCTCGCGGGCCATTTGGACCGTCGCAGGCGCAGCGAGAGAGAGGACGGCGGCGGGCTTGGTAGTCTGGCGCACGAGGAGAGAAGAGATTGGGTCGGCTTTTAGCCTAGTTGCCAAAAGCATTTTTAAAACATTTCCCTTTAATTTATTGACTGAAATGATGTTTTATTGATTAAAAATACTTCCCTTGCCCCAAAAATTCCCCAAGTGAAGTATTTAGTAAAAATTTTATCTTGCCCACTTTTTGTTGAGATTTATTGTGGATTTTAATTTCAAACCACTAAAGGATTTTAATTTAATTTCTAAAAAGTCTTTGACTAATAATTTATTAATTTAGGTACTTTTAGGGAGTGACACAGATTCCATCACCAACATTAATTAATCAAGGGTGGGACTAATCATGAAAACATTACTAGGCTCACCCACAATCGCGGGCACAACTATTCAAACAGTTTTACTTAGCCAGAGGGTGTAAATTTCCCCACAAGACATAACTCCATAACATGTTGCCATGCGCCTTAGTACCACCATGGCATCTCGGAAAGGATTTATGATGGGACCCTTGGCATAATGCGCACAATAGGAAAGGAACACCCACTAAACAATACTGTCTCCGGTAGGCATGATTAATCCCTAGGCAGGGAGACTACTTAATGCCCAAAACATATGGACTTATTGACTGCCATAGAACAGAGGACTTACTTGTCTGCCACCAAGAGAACATGCCCTGGTTCTTCCCGTTGGACACGCTATACTAGGAGACCAGCTTTTACCCATGCTAACTTGTGGTTAGTACGATAAATGTTTTGTAACAGTAGCTCATGAACCGGTCCTTAATTGTCTTGAGCATGACCAGCAAAACCATCATCAATCCATGTGCTTACAACCCAAAATTAGTCAAGTTTAAATTAATTAAATTAATCAAACTCAACAACCATTGAGTGATAATTGCCAACAATTCATAATGAAACCATTATTAATCATGAATGAATCATTAATTATCCCATAGATGAACTAATGTTTCTAAGCATGGCTAAGCAAAGCTAAATGTTCTAGCTTGATCATTGCATAGGACCATAGCTAGTCAAATTACCCAAGGTTATCAAGGTATAGGGAATCAACATAAAGAGGGCCATAACAAAGATCATAGGTCAACCATCCCGATGATATTCGAAAATAAATGCAATATTTGAAAGAAATAGAGAATTTAAATATAGGATCAACATGCTCAAGGGGTTTTGGATCTGTGTGCCTTGCTTTGATGATCAATAAACTCTTTCAAACCTTCCTTGGCATAAACAGGCTCCTTGGAAGCAACGGCGGCTAAAGGCAATATCATAAACAAGAAAAAACAGTACATAAGAACACATGTAAAGCACACAAAAAGGCTAGCATTAGATAGATCTTGATTTTAGATGAATTTTGGGACTTCAACAGTATTATTCCGAGTTCATATCAACTAGACATGTACCACTAGAGCACGAAGTCGTGAACTCACCGAGCTAAGGCATAGCGACGGACGACAAGCTCCGGCGGCAGTGAGCTTCGGGTGGTCGACGACGTCGACAATGCTGCGGTCTTCGACGGTAGCGGAATGGCGGCTGAGGTCCTTCTCCCGCTGGCGATCCTGATAGAAGTGGTGGCGAGACTTGACGGCGCTCCAATCAACGGTGAACGGAGGATGGAGATGGCGGAGGACGGCGTCACATGAGATCTTGACGGAATAGTGGCTAGAGGCTTTGGTGAGTTCCGGTTTGGGTTTAGATCGAATGAGGGGAGCTCTGGGTCCTTTAAATAGCTCGAGACGGAAGAGTTCGAGCCAGACATGACCGGGCGATGGTGGAAAAGATTGAGGAACACCATAAGAAGTGACATGAGATGCCTTCTGAAGCATTGTGGGCTCATATGATATCTATACATGGTGCCACTAAGGTGACACCTTTTAAGTTAGTTTATGGATAATAAGTCGTTTTATCGGTCGAGGTGAATCTTCTCTCTATAAGATTGGTCAAGCAGGATGATTTATCAGTTGATCACTACAAAGATTTGATGATGGATAATCTCAATGAAGTAACCGATAAATGTTTGAGGGCTTTGGAAGCAATAGGGAATAACAAAACAAGAGTAGCCAAAACCTATAATAGAGAGTTAAAGCAAAATCATTTCAGATCTGAGATTTAGTGTGAAAAATGATTTTGCCATTAGATTCTAAAAGCAAACAATTCAGTAAATGGTCACCTAGTTGGGAAGGTCCTTATCGGATAGTTGGAATCGTTCATAGGAATGCATAGTTTCTTGAAACATTGCAAGAAGAGCGATTTCAAAGAGCAATTAACGGGAAATATCTCAAGAAATACTTCTCGTGCGTTTGGCAAAACATTTAGGAAGTTTATGTGGCCATTAATGGTTTGTCCCCCGTAGACCCCATGTTTTATACTTTTTGGTTATCCAATTTGCAAAAAAGGTGGGGGGGGGGGGCATGTGTTGACACCCAAATTTGGCACTAAGGCAAATGTATGGCATGTGGAGGCTAAATTTGGAAAAGGTACGAGCCGTTTCCAGGAGGCTGATCTGACCGCCCTTAGGGAGGCGGTCCGACCGTCGGCATACCGGCAGTAGGACAGGCAGAGGCCTGATAGTTGGACCGGCAAACTCCAAGTCTAAGTCCAATTGAAGTTTCTCTCGTGTTTCCTTAGGAGTCCACAGGGTGTTTTGAGTCCTAATTGATCTCTAACCCTACTAGGACGTGGAGAAGGCCCTGTGGAGGCATGACCAACCCTTTTATAAGGGCTATGGCCGATTCTATTGGCAACAATCAATCAAAAACCAACAATCCAACATCCAATTAGCCAATTGAATCGTTCTTTCAATGTTATCTCTAAGGTTTGCGCTATAAGCCGTCTGTCTTTGCCACTAGAGTGCGAATCCCTTTGTAGGTTTGTCCCAAAAGCCTTCCTTCTACCAATGAGATGGATAGTTTATCCCCCAAGCCGGTTTTGATCTCTAAACCCACCTTGGTCACGAGTTTCTCAAGATCGAGGTGGTTGGTGACTCCGTAATGCCCCAAAGCTTTAGGTGATTTTCATCATGTGACCAAAAAGGTGTCAACTATTGTTGCTGACTGTTTGCCAACTGGATAGCCATGTGGACAAAACACTGCCACCTGTATGCCACATCGGATTAAAACCATCTTGGATTGGATCAGGGGGTAATTCCATCCAGTATAAAGAGTTGAGGGGCTTGTCATGTCTGGTATTAAAGTTGAGGGGTAATTCGGACTTTGACAATAGTTCAGGGGGTAATTCGGACTTTACCCTTTAATTTTTACCCAATCTTATTCTCAATCACCCTTGCACTCCCTTACCACCCCTCATTTAATGAGGGATGTCATATTCTTTTTTCTTCATTATTAATATAAAGGTCTCTAAAGTTTAAACGGAAGTCCATTTAGCACTCTAAATTTAAAACCGGTCATTTTTTTCTTCATTCTTGATATAAACTTCTCTAAACTTTAAATAGAAGTCCATTTAGCACTCTAAACTTTAAAACCAGTCATCGGACATCTATAAACACCCTCCTCGCCCCCCCAAAAAATGTAATTTTGGATAGTGGTTTCATTTTGATGCTTATACTAGCAGTTTTGGCTAACTAGATGATATATTTGTATTCTGTTAATCCTTGTTCCTTAAGTTATATGTTTTATTGTGAATTTGTGATATCATACTAACATTATATCGGTACTCGCTCGTTAGTGAGAGAGAGGGAATAAAAAGACGTGAAGATTTTGTTGTATATGTTTAATATGCATCTGTTGCTAAAATCATTCAGCATAGATATAAAATTAGACAAAACCATTTGGTAAAACCACTATAAAGATATCAAGCGATTGTTGGATATCCAGTTTCAAGTTCGAGAGGTGCTAAATAGAATTTCTCTGAAAGTTTAGGGGTGTACATGGAGATCTTCCTAGTTTTTTCCAGCAATCAAACCGGTCATTTATTTATATATTTATTTATTTACACATCGGTACATACAACATGAGCCATAATCAAACTAGATCCAGCATGCTTCTCGTACGTACACAAAAGACCATAGTACATGCTAGCTCGACTGATTTTTCTCTACTATGGACATGTTTCTGCAGGCAAACACATGGTACATACTTTATCCCAGCATATCCATGACGTATGAATGCACCTTTATTTCCCACACATGTATGGATAGATACATTTCTCAGTGCCAGCCACCATGTTGACCTCCACTGTAACCTCCTCCATTACCCCCACCACCACCGTAGCCACTGCCACCACCATATCCACCACCGTAACCACCACCATATCCACCACCATAGCCGCCGCCACCATAGCTGCCACCACCACCATATCCAGGACGACCATATCGGCCACCGTATCCTGGACCACCATATCGGGGTCCAAAGCCCCCACCGCCATAACCAGGGCTGTAACCACCACCAAAGCCAGGTCGGCCATAGCTGCCTCCATACTTAGGTTGACCATACCCTCCACCGTGTCCATATCCTCCACCATTCATGTATCCACCTCCCCACTTGTTCTGTCCACCTTCTGGTTTTATATTTTTCTCCTCGGATTCTGCATCCAAAAAGTACTTACCATAGTTCAGTTACCAAATAACATAACTTCTGTGTTGTAAAGTTTTTTCCTATTCAATAACCTAGCAAAATTTATCCATATATGTGAATATCTGATAAACGTACGTGTGCGTGTGTGTGAGAGAGAGAGGCAGATTACCATGGGCTTCAGTGAGCTCCCTAGCGGCTACTACAACCTGAGAGACGAGGAGAGAGGCAACGACGACACCAAGAAGAAGTAGTAGAGACTTGGCAGCCATTTCTTGTTGATGGGTTGTTTGATCGAGCTACGCTACGTAGCATGAGAAGGTAGAAGTGTAGCTGTTTCCTATTTATAGATGAAGAGGGGTAGCATCCATGCAGGCACATATATGTGGCTCTGTGTCAATCGTTGTATTAGCGGCTGGGATCCAAAGTTTCAACCTTCATTAAGTGCTGTGATACGGTTGGCTGTTGGGATTAGATCGATGGACAGGTTACTGATATGCACATCTCGTTGTCAACTTGATTACTTAACCCAGTAGAGGAGGGCATTGACATTCATCTCTCGATTTTCGTGTGGTCCGGGTGCACAACGAGTTGCTACTAATTGCTGTTCTCTACCAGTTTATGGTCAACTAACAAAGAAGAGAGACCATTGATGCGCATCCATGCGCGCATGTTTGTCTTACGTTCTTTCAGTTCTCGTTATAGTTTCTAGGAATGCGAGTAACCGAGAAAACGATGCAAATAAAAAATCGTAGATCGTTACGGCTACTCCATGTGCAATACAGCGGAAACAAAGTCGGAGTAGTCCGATCCGATAGAGCACACACCGATATAGAGGAAGTAATCATTCTCAGCAACCCGATCACCTCCTCCACATGAAAACTTCTCCTCCTCGCGTGATCGCCTTCTCACGTTCCACGTCGATCAACACCACAACGTAGCGGCGTCTCTGCCAGTATCCATACGTCTAGGGTGGAACACCGTGCGCAAAAGTACTAGCGCCCACACATGGAAAGGGTTTTTGGCTCCTGGGGAGAGGAGTGACTAGGGTTTTGTCACATCGTGTTTCTCTTTCCTAAGCATCTCATCCCTGAATATATAGAGCTGGGTCTCGCAGGCCCATTAGGAACTCTTCTCGGATCCTATCCTAACTAAGCCATGTTCAGGTGTCTATCCAAACACATCGTTCTAACCCATTAAGTGTGCGGCCCATAGGTTCATGTATGTTCGGTTGCAACCCAAAAACATATTTTTGGTAAATAGCGGTCTCTAGTAAGGCATACTAACCCATCAAGTACATATAAAGATCATACTAGCTGAACTTGTAGTGTGTGCATGTACGAACCCCGTTGCCACACAATATCGATTAAGCTCAAGGCAAGATGTGTGCCATCTCTTTAATAGCACAATCGTATACTCGATCCTATGATAGATAACTCAACTCATGATTGACTCCTTATGGAGGCCATGGGCCCCGGGTATCTCATGAGAAACATTTTGGCCACTCGGACAGAGGAAGGGCCTAGCCTTGTAATTAGGGATACAATAGGACTCGGCATACATAACCTTGTATGACAAGAAAAGGATATAGTCCTAGTCGGGCATGTTGTATTCCTAGAAGAAAATCCCTTGGTCGAAGTCCGACTGGGATTCTTACTCTATAACCTTGTCCCCTGGTATATAAGGAGAGGCAGGGCGTCCCCTAAGGGCAGAAGAAGCACAATCTCATCAGAGAAATCTCAAAAGCAATACACCACAACTGTATGTAGGGTATTACCTAATCTCGAGGGGCTGAACTAGTATAAATTGTTTCGTGTTCCTTTGCAATCCATCAAGTTTAGGTCTCACGAGTAGCCCCATATTTTTATTGCCGATAAAAAACATCGACAGCTGGCGCGCTAGGTAGGGGCATCAGTGAGATCATTTTCCACAAGCCTGATGAATCCAATCACCGGAGTCGACAGCATCAACTTCTCCCTCGGGCAAACAATCACTTTCGGGAGCCTCGACTTCATCGCCGACAAATTCGGCAACCTCACCCTGTCCGACTCTGTTAACGCCAAAATTTGGTAAGGCCCTGTATCAGATTCGGTCAAAGGGAAAATTGCAGTCAACTGGCGGAAATTGATCCAGAAGAGACCGATTCCGGGAGGGAGCCGTGAAGACCGCTGTATGGCAGTTATTTACTGTATCTATTAATTAGGCAAGTGTTTATCTTTAGGAAACCTGACCTCGTGTCCGGTCGGGCCTTGTTAGCGTTTTCTGTTATAATTAGGAAATCATGTACCGTGTCCAATAAGGACTTGTGTAACTCGGGGTATAAATACGTACGCCCGGGGACCTTGTAAATTATCACTCGATCAATACAAATTCGGCGTATCGCCACCCTTCTGACGGGATCTTGCTTCTCGAGCCGGGCTGCATCGGTTAAGTTCGACCTCCTGCGAGAGGGTAAGTCTCGTCACCCCGGCTACCTATCGGCTAGGACTTCCTCGGTTAGGTCCGATATTGTTAACGCGAAACTTTGGTAAGGCCCTGTACCAGATTCGGTCAAAAGGGAAATTGCAGTCAACTGGCGGAAATTGATCCAGAGGAGACCGATTCCAGGAGGGAGCCGTGAAGACCGCTGTATGGCAGTTATTTACTGTATTTATTAATTAGGCAAATGTTTATCTTTAGAAAACCTGACCTCGTGTCCGGTCAGGCCTTGTTAGCGTTTTCTGTTATAATTAGGAAATCATGTACCGTGTCCAATAAGGACTCATGTAACTCGGGGTATAAATACGTACACCCGGGGACCTTGTAAATTACCACTCGATCAATACAATTTCGGTGCATTGCCACCCTTCCGACAGGATCTTGCTTCTCGAGCCGGGCTGCATCGGTTAGGTCCGACCACCTGCGAGAGGGTAAGTCTCGTCACCTCGACTACCTATCGGCTAGGACTTCCTCATTTAGGTCCGATATTCTAGTCGGTTTATGGTAGTCGGCTTACCACGATATATTTATTTTATCTATGGCTGCATCAGTTCAGTTTGATCTCATAGATTGATTAGGTATATCACATCACGCGTGCATAGATTGTATCGGCTTGCTGGGAGCGATTTATCATCAGTTTGTGCTGCATCGGTTAGGTCCGACCTACTAAACTACTAGCGATAAATCGTTCCTGTTAGGTCGATACTTTATGTGCAAGTGTCTTATCGAGGTGCATAGCCGGTAAGTTATCATGTTTTAGCATCACGATCGCATCAGATCTATCGGCTTATCGAGATCTCGTTATTATTATCAGTCTGTGCTGCAACGGTTGGGTCCGATCTACTAGACTGAATAATAACGTTACTCTTAATTAGCCGATGGGTTTTATGCGATGTTGTTATCGGAGTGCTTAGCCGATAAGTTATCCCTTATTAAATATAGTCGATTATGCTTCTTGCTTTGTTATACATTCTTGCCAGCATTACTGTTACGATCGGCTAAGGGCTAGCCGATTGGTTTATTCTGCCGATCCGAGTGCGAGCACAAGCAGGTTCCCGGGCACGACCTCAGCCAAGTTCCTGGGCACGACCTCAGTCAAGTTCCCGGGCACGACTTCAGGTAAGGACCCGGGCACGAGCATAGGATAGAACCCGGGCATGGATACGAACAGCGGATGAAGATCCCGGGCGCAGATGCGAGCAAGGGCCCGGGCACGGGCGCGGGCAATATCTTCGTGGCGATACCAGCAATTTTAACCATGATCGGCTAGAGTTCATTTAATCTATTTACTTACGCATCCTGCTTGTTTATTTTATCAAGTTTACAGCCGATTTTTGAGCATCCCTTCGATGATCGGCTAGTTTAATACTTATTTATTGTTATGTTATTGCTCATGCCATCATCGGCTTCCAGTCGATGTATAAGTGCTACAGTGCATATCGGCCATCGGCCGATGAGATGAGTCCAAGCCGGCTTCCAGCCGATTGGCTCACGAATTTGACATCTTTTCTCCATGTCAATTGCAGGGTCAAATTGACTGGCACGCCTACGAACCTCAAGATTTTAGGACCTGCACTGGAGTGAAGCAAATCTCCCAGGCCTTCGCGTGTCTCCAAGGCGCCGGACGGCCCCGGCGGTTTTCGGCGTCAACACGTTTTTGGCATGCCCGGTGGGACGCGAAGTTTCAACAATCAGATTTGCAACATGGCCGGGAAAGAAGTCAAAACAAACAACATAATTCCGGTCAGCATGGAAGATTTAACAGACGAACAAAAACAGCAAATTGAGCAAACTATGGCCAATTTTCAGAAGCTGTGCTTAGAGTCCTTCAGCATGACAAGGCAAGGGCCGATTCAAAAATCTCAGTTTTCGAAGCCAGTACTGGTTGGAGAATCGAGCCGTACGCCACCTGAAAGTCCACCAGTAAAACCCTTGCAAGAGATGGTGAATGAAGCAGTTCATCATGCGCTCATCAATCAGTCCGGGATTCTGGTCAACACACTTCATAATCTCATAAAGAAGATGGTGGATGGATCGATTATCCAAGAGCCTACTCGGGGTCCTGTTTTCCTCCCACCAAAGGTTGAACCAAATCAAGTTGCTTACAACGTCAGTAGAGACATACCAGAAAACCTGTTTACACGGAACCAGGCTGGGGGGCAACAGGATATTCCTACTGGATATCATCGGTCTGCTTACTATGGGGGATATCAACAAAATTATCCAGGAGGCGGGGCCGATCCAGGCACTTACCAAAGGGAGTATCATAGACAGAATCGGCAACAAACTCCACCTGTCCAGTACCAACAAGACAACCTGAGGGAGGAAGATCTATCAACTAGGGTTGCTGAAATAGTAAGGGAACAGTTCGGGATCAAGCCCAAGGAACAGACATTTATGTATCGGCATCCATATCCTGAGTGGTTCGACAGGGTTCCATTACCACACCGATACAGGGTCCCGGATTTCTCTAAGTTCTCAGGGCAGGACAACACGTCTACAGTGGAACATGTCAGCCGATTTCTGGCACAGTGTGGGGAGGCATCGGCTGAAGAGGCTCTGAGGGTTAGATTTTTCCCCTTGTCACTATCTGGATCGGCTTTTACATGGTTCTCTTCATTACCACTGAATTCCGTTCGGGGGTGGGCCGATCTAGAAAAACAGTTTCATAAATACTTCTTTGCTGGAATTCATGAGATGAGACTGACAGATTTGACAACGGTTAGGCAACGGCCAGATGAAACAGTACCAGAATACGTTTAGTGATTTCGGGACATCAGAAACCGATGTTACAGTCTAAACTTGAGCGATGGGCATTTGGCCGATCTGGCTTTCCAGGGTCTTTTGGCGCCAATTAAGGAGAGGTTTTCATCACAGGAGTTCGAGTCCCTGGCACACCTGGTACAGAAGGTATCGGCTCATGAAAGCCGGTTCTAAGAGGCAAAAAAGGATAAATATTAGAGAAGGGTTGCTCAAGTTCAAGTTTATTCATCGAGCTCAGACGATGAGGGATCCGATGCTGAGGTTGGATTGGCGGAATGGGCCAGGAACAAGAAATCAGTATCATGCCCATGGGTCAAGGATATCGGCAAGGAGGAGCGGTATGATTTTGATATTAATAAAGCCGATAAAATCTTTGACTTGCTGTTACAAGAGAAGCAGATACAACTGTCGCCGAACCACATGATTCCATCAGTCGAAAAACTAAAGAAGAAAAGATATTACAAGTGGCACAATACTATATCGCATCATACTAACGAGTGCAAAGTTTTTCGGCAACAAATTCAGTTGGCTGTCGAACAGGGAAGAATCAAATTCGAAGACAAGAAGCCGATGAAGATCGATGGACACCTGTTCCCCATAAACATGGTTTATGCGGGATGATCATCAAGGGATCAGGCCGATGGAGCAAGACGTCAAAGGTATAAATCAAGGATTACTTCATCAGATATGATAGAAAAATATTCAAGGTATGAGGAACAGAGGGATGAACCAGAAAGATATAATCCGCATTGGGACTGCCCGTTCTTCCGATTCTGCTGGGATCAAGGGATGAGACTGCCATCAATTGAAGATTGCCCTGAGTGCAGTGATATGGGGAATCGGCATGATCAGCAGTAGAGGTTTTCACAGGATCGGTTGCTTGGAAAAAGAGCATCGGTTCATAGCTGATTAGGGCCGATCCATGAAGAGTTCTTTGAAGAGGATGAAGAGGAAGTACATGAAAAACAAGTCCAGAATCCTCAATGGTGCCCTAGTGGGATATTCACGAAGAATCAGAAGAGCAGGGAAGGGCACAGCGACTACGATATCGAGAGCAACAGGAAGAATAGAGACAAGATCAGGAAGAGGCCGATCATCGTCACAAGAGAACTAAACAAGTATGGCGCGTGAAGAGAAAAGACGATGAAGCTGATCAATCGGCCCCAGCAAATATGGTGTTCTTTTTGCCTCGGGAGTATAAAGCACTTTCATCGGATGAAGAAGGCAATGAGGAAGTGTTCGCTCAATTAACGTTGCAACCCGATTAGGCCGTATTTGATAAACCTGAAGAGTCAGACCATCGGCACCTAAAACCGTTATATATCAAGGGTTATGTGAATGGGAAGCCGATGACAAAGATGCTGGTTGATGGGGGAGCAGCAGTTAATCTCATGCCTCATGCCACATTTCGGAAATTGGGGAAGACTGCCGAAGATCTAATCAAGACAAATATGGTGCTAAAGAACTTTGGAGGGAATTTATCAGAGGCGAAAGGCGTATTAAACGTAGAGTTAACAGTGGGAAATAAGACATTACCTACCACGTTTTTCGTCATCGACGGAAAGGGGTCATATAGTTTGCTTCTCGGCAGGGACTGGATTCACGTGAACTGTTGCGTGCCCTCGACAATGCATCAATGTTTGATACAGTGGCAGGGAGATCAAGTCGAGATGGTCCTAGCAGATCGGTCAACCAACATTGCAATGACCGATTTGCCAGTCTAGGAAGCTGATGGTGTTGATTGCCTGTCCGGGAAAGTATGGGAAGGAGACTATCTCAAGGTCACTAGCCAAGGGATACAGCCGATTCAGCAAGTCGGCTCTGAATTGTTACTCTGATGGGCTCCATTGAAGACTTCGAGGGGAAACTGGGGCAAGGATTTACGTCGGCCGATGATTTGGAGGAGATCGACATAGGACCAGGAGATAAGCCAAGGCCGACGTACATAAGCAAAAGGTTAAGTCCTGAACTTCGAGAAGAATTGATAACACTGTTGAAGGAGTATCAGGATTGTTTCGCTTGGGAGTACCATGAGATGCCAGGATTAAGCCGATCAATTGTTGAACATCGGCTGCCCATTAAACCAGGATATCGGCCATTCAAACAGGCTCCAAGGAGATTTAAGGCAGAATTATATGAACCAATCAAAGCGGAGATCACAAGGTTGTATGATGCCAAGTTTATAAGGCCATGTCGATATGCTGAGTGGGTTTCTAATATCGTCCTGGTGGAGAAGAAAAAGGGAAAATTGAGGATATGTATTGATTTCCGGGATCTGAATAAAGCTACCCCCAAGGATGAATACCCAATGCCGATAGCGGATTTATTAGTGGATGCAGCATCAGGTCACAAAATTATCAGCTTCATGGACAGCAATGCAGGATACAATCAGATTTTTATGGCTGAAGAAGATATACATAAGACTGCGTTTCGGTGTCCTGGAGCTATCGGTTTGTATGAGTGGGTAGTAATGACTTTGGGATTGAAAAGTGCCGGTGCGACTTATCAGAGAGCGATGAATTATATATTTCATGATCTCATCGGCTTGTTGGTAGAAGTTTACATTGATGATGTGGTGGTTAAGTCTAAAAGTGAGGAAAGTCATATGGCCGATTTGCGAAAAGTGCTGGAGAGGGCCAAGAAATACGGACTAGGGATAAATCCCAATAAATGCACTTTTGGTGTATCGGCTGGGCAATTTTTGGGTTTTATGGTTCATGAGCGAGGGATTGAAGTTAGTCAGCGAAGCATCAGAGCCATTAAGACTACAGAGCCACCAAGCAATAAGACGGAGTTGCAGTCATTGATCGGCAAGATTAATTTCGTAAGGAGGTTTATATCAAATTTATCAAGGAGAATTGAATCTTTTACTCCGTTCTTGAAGTTGAAGGCCAATCAAGAGTTTGTGTGGGGGGCAGCACAGCAGAAGGCATTTGATGAGATCAAGAACTATCTGAGTTCCCCACCTATTCTAATTTCGCCGCAGAAAGGAGTGCCGTTCAGGTTGTACTTATCAGCCGATGAGAAATCCATCGGGTATGTTTTGATACAGGAGTTTGAGGGAAAGGAGCGAGTTGTGTTTTATTTGAGCAGAAGGCTTTTGGATGCTGAAACAAGGTACCCTGCGGTGGAGAAGTTATGCCTGTGTTTATATTTCTCATGTACGAAGTTAAGGCATTATATCCTATCGGCTGAGTGTTCAGTAGTTTGCAAGGCCGATGTGGTTAAATATATGTTGTCGGCTCCAGTCTTGAAAGGGCGAGTTGGTAAATAGATTTTTGCTTTGACAGAGTTCGACTTAAGATATGAATCGGCTAAAGCAGTCAAGGGACAAGCGGTGGCCGATTTCATTGTACAACACAGAGGGGCTCACGAAGATTATGTAGAGCCGATCCCATGGACTTTGTTTTTTGATGGATCGGTTTGCAAACATGGATCTGGTATCGGCTTGGTTATTATATCGCCTTGGGGAGCAAGTTTTGAGTTTGCTTTTACAATTAAACCTTATCGGACCAATAATCAAGCGGAGTACGAGGCGGTATTAAAAGACTTCAACTTTTAAGGGAGATTGGAGCCGATGTCATAGAGATAATTGGCGATTCTTTATTGGTGGTTGTTAACGCCAAAATTTGGCACGGCTCGTATCAGACTCGGTTAAGGAAATATCAGCCAATGGAAGCTAATCTGGAAGGGACCGAGCTTGAGAAGGAATCGTGAAGACCACGTTATGGCAGATATTTATCTTATCTGTTAGATAGTTTTAATAATTTTTAGGAAACCTGATCTCGTGTCCGATCAGGATTTGTTAGTTTTCCTTTTCTAGATAGGAAAGTTCTATTTCGTATCCGATCAGGACTGTGTCAACTCGGGGTATATATATGTATGCCCGGGTAGCTTGTAAATCATCACAACGATCAATAAACTTTGGCGCATCACCACCCTTTCGACGGGTTCTTGCTTCTCGAGCGGGGCTGCATCGGTTAGGTCCGAACTCCTGCGAGAGGGTAAGACTCGTCACCCCTTACCCAAGTGTATCTGCTCTGTTTATGGCTGCATCGGCTCGGTTCGATCTCTTAGGCCGATCAGGTATACCACATCACGCGTGCATAGTCTTCATCGGCTTACTGGGAGCGATTTATCATCAGTTTGTGCTGCATCGGTTGGGTCCGACCTACTAAACTGCTCGTGATAAATCGTTCCTGCTAGGTTGATGGTTTCCATGCAAGCGTCTTATCGGAATGTATAGCCGATAAGTTATCTTATTACATCACAGTTGCATTAGGTCTATCGTCTCATCGAGGTTCTTTTATCATTATTAATCTGTGCTGCATCAGTTAGGTTTGAACTACTAGATTGATAATGATAAGTTTATCCTTGATGGGTCGATGGGTTTTATGCGATGTTCTATCGGAGCGCTTAGCCGATAGGTTATCTGTTATCACAGCCGATTGCGTCTTTGTTTTACACTATCATCGGCTTCCCAGCCGATACACATGTTCTATCAGTAATCGGCTAACTTATATTGCAATTCTTTTATGTACTACATAAAGCCGACTGCACTATATTCATTATTTTGCCTATCTACTATATCATCGGCCTCTAGCCGATGTCCAAGTGTTTATTTATCAGTCGGCTGGCTTTTTATCTGTTTATATTATCATCGACTATATTATCGGTTTCTTAGCCGATGCGCAAGTATTGCTGACAGTCAGGCATGCGTACCCGGACACGAGGACCAACAAGGACCCGGACGCGAGCACGCCAAGGACGAGGGCCCGTGTACAGGCGTAGCTGATGTGCGAGCACTGTTGGCGCCATCGACTGAAGGAAGACTCTATCGGCTTATCGGCCGATCGCTGCTGGTAGCCGAGCGCGGGTGCAAGCGAGAACCAGGGCACGGGCACAAACAAGCAGGCAAGTACCCGGACGCGGGCACGAAGACCCGGGCACGGGCACAGAGATCCGGGCGCGGGCGCGAGGTCCCGGGCTCGGGCAACAGACAAGAACCCGAGCGTGGGTAACAGGCGAAGACCCGGGCGCGGACACAGGCGAGGGCCCGGGCAAGTCGGGCAGTCGGTTCAGCGGAATTCGGTACAGGAGCTATCGGCAATCGATTGGAAGGAGTCTACATCAGTATGTTGGCCGATTGGGTTGTTGGCTAATATTTTCTATCTGCTTGTCAATTGCTGGGTCAAATTGACTGGCACGCCTACGAACCTCAATAATTTAGGACCTGCAATGGAGTGAAGCAGATCTCCCAGGCCTTCGCGTGTCTCTAGGCGCCGAACCAGATCGTCAGCAAGCTTTTTGGCACACCCGGCGGTTTTCGGCGTCAACAGTGGTCAAGCAGTTGTCTAGAGAATATGAGTGCAGGGATGATGTTTTGAGGTCATATTATGAGGAGTGTACGGATTTGTTAAAGGATTTCAAGATGGTATCAATAGATCATATTCCCAGGGAGCAGAATTTAGAAGCCAATGATCTTGCGCAGATTGCTTTAGGGTATCGGCTGAATAGGCAGGTTGAGGTTGAAATAGCCGATATTGATATTCAGAACTAGGCCGATGACTAGAGACAAGAGATAATTGATTATTTGCAAAATCCGTCGCAATCGGTTTCTAGAAAAATTCGGTATAAAGCTACTAAGTATGTGCTGCTTGATGGGGAATTGTATTATCGGACTTTTGAGGGAGTTCTGCTTAGGTGCCTGAATTTGGAAGAAGCCAAAGTGGTTATGTGCGAGGTGCATGAAGGCGTCTGTGGGACTCATCAATCGGCTCATAAGATGAAGTGGTTGCTGAGAAGAGTAGGATATTTTTGGCCGACAATGTTGGAAGATTGCTTCAGGTATTATAAGGGGTGTCAAGATTGTCAGAAATTTGGAAATGTACAGCGAGCACCAGTATCGGCTATGAATCCTATCATCAAACCGTGGTCGTTCAGAGGTTGGGGGATTGATATGATTGGCCAGGTTTTTCCTCCATCAAGTAAAGGACATAAGTTCATATTGTCGGCGACAGATTATTTTACCAAGTGGGTAGAGGCGATTCCTTTGAAGAAAGTTACGTCCAAGGAAGCGATCGAGTTTGTGAAGGAGCATATAATTTATCGGTTTGGGATTCCTCAGACGATAACTACTGATCAGGGGTCTATCTTCTTATCTGATGAGTTTCAATAGTTTGCTGCCAGTATGGGAATCAAGTTATTAAATTCATCGCCTTATTATGCTCAGGCCAATGGACAGGCGGAAGCTTCTAATAATAGTCTGATCAAGTTGATTAAGCGGAAGATTGATGAGCAGCCGCGGCGATGGCATACTACATTAGCCGATTCACTATGGGCCTATCGGATGGCATGTCATAGATCTACTCGGGTGCCACCGTATCAGTTGGTATATGGACATGAGGCAGTTTTACCGTGGGAGACTAACATCGGCTCTAGGAGGATTTCTTTGCAAAATCAATTGACAGCCGATGATTATTATAACTTAATGACAGATGAACTTGAAGATTTGGCTCAGAATCGGTTGAGGGCATTGGAAAGGATTAAGGAAAACAAGGCTAAGGCAGCTCGGCATTACAACAAAAAGGTGGTGAATAAATCGTTTGCCGAGGGAGATCTTGTGTGGAAGTTGATTTTGCCGATCGGGTGCAGGGATAATAAGTTTGGAAAATGGTCGCCTAATTGGGAAGGGCCCTATCGGATTAATCGCTGTGTGCCTGGTAATGCCTATGTATTAGAGGATCTTGACGGGACGGAGTTTGCTAAAGTGCTTAACGGAAAATATCTCAAGAAATACTATCCTAGCATTTGGATCAATTCTTAAATCGGTTAAGTGCAGCCGATTTCTAAAATAGTTTGGAAAGCCGATGTTTTTGCATCGCCTAAAGACAGCTGGTATCAATCGATATCGCCTTTAGATCAAACAGAAATATTATCAAGGGTGAAGGAGGCAGGCAACAGAGCCGATCAGGATATATTACAGCACAACCAACATGTTTCAAGAGGCCATCGGTCATTAATTTACATGAATTTTTGGATCATTTCGATTGCACGCAGGCGGATTTGGTCAATCTCATTAATGGCACGGATGTCGTCTTCATCGGAGCCCGGGATGGTCTTCAAATTCTTGTGCCGATGAATGACTTGACGCACCGTCGCTGCAACCTTAGCTTCTTGATCTTGGATAGCTTGCGGCAGGCCGGTAAGCTGGGATTCTGTTGCTTCAAGATCCTTGCGAACCTTTTCAAGTTCTACCAGCAAATCGGCCTCCTTCTTCTTCAGTTGGTTTAGATTGGATTGGAGCTCTTGGGGGGCAGCTGCCATGTCATCAAGTTTTTTCTTCTCTATTTGGGCTGATAGCCGATCGGCTTGGATATCTTGGGTAATCTGCTGTTGGTCAGCACGATCGGCTATGCGCTTTCTAAGCTTGATGAGTTTAAATATGTGAGACTCCAGGTATGCTGCAGGAGTTAGTGCGTCGACGAGTTCTTCGGGTAGATGGTGTTCGATTTCTGCAAGTCTTGCCCGAATCGGCCCACAGTCTTCCACTAGCGCATCAATTGGGTTTTCCAGCCGACTGATGATGCTCGTTAAGTAATCACGCACATCGGCTGGGAAGGACGGTTTGGTTGCTGCGCTGGTGGCTGTTTCGTCTTCTGCTTCCAAGTATTTGCTGATGTCAAAGGAAAACAAATCGGCTAAGGACTGCAAAATTGACATCGGTAAAAGGATCAGTAGAAGGTTAAAAGTGAAGTATGGGCGTGAAGAGATTACCTGAGGAAGGACATCGGCAGCTCGGGTGGCATCGGCTTCAGGGAGATGAATAGGTTGTTCTTCGGGGTGGCTGATGTCAGGCGACGGAATAGGAACAGTCTCGTCGACGGCTGGAGGACTTGGTGCTGAGAGTGGGCCAGCGGGAGAAGCCATCGGCTCAGTGCTTGGAGGGATGTCGGAAGAAGGTTGAGGTTCTGGAGCCGATGACTCGAGCTGGGAGTGAAACTGGTAAGATAAATGAGAAAGCGGGTAATAATATCAAGACTTGGCGCATACCTGAGGAGATGAGGGAGCCGATGTTGTTTGAGGAGACGATGGCGTCGTGGCAATGACATCGGCACCGGTTTTCTGCTTCTTAAGGGAGGGGCGGTGCACTAACTTCTTGCGTTTTTGTCCTATCGGCCAAGGCGCTTTGAGGAGAGCCGATGGAGATGGAGCATCGCGCCCTAAGTTTGGAGTGGCCGATGGGGGTTGATACAGAATCGGCCGACCACTGTTGCTTGTCGTTGGGGGCTCAACGCTGGCAGCCTGCAAATTAAGAGTGAGAGATGATTAGAGACGATGATTAAGGCTTGTGGGTGTTACCTCTTCATCGGATTCGATGTACTCGGCATCGAGGCGGGAACAGTAGCAGGTGGCCGCTAAGCTGAATATATGTTTCTTCCATTCTGACCACCATAGGACAAAAAGCTTGGTGTTGGCAGTGCAGACATACACCTCGGTGGCGGCGCCTAGAAGAAGGGGTTCTGTTAAAGTCCGCATCCGATCATACTCTAGGGCGTTGTTGACGTTGCCCCGGGCCTGAAGTTTGTCGATGAAGAATAGGCCGATCGGAAGTTGGCCAAGGCCAAGCTGGCGGGAGCCGACCGATGGATGGTAAAACTCATATGATGGTTGCGATCGGCCCAGAGAGAAGCCAGTTGGCAGCAGACGAGGGGTGATGGCCGATAAGAATATGGCCTTGGACTCATCATTATCCAAAGCGTTAAGTGGGTCGAAGTTGGAAGGCATCTCGAATGATGATGCATCATTATATGCAAACCAGAGAGTGGCCTCCCTGGTAAAACCATAATAAAACCCCTTGAACCACTGACTAAGTCCAGCGGGGGTTATCTTGCCGCAAGAAAGAGCCGATGCAGCTTCGCCCATGGAAACGCATTGGCGATAAATGGGATCCTGGTCTTCTGTGTAATCGGCTAGAAAGGATTGGTTGAGAAGAGAACTCCCAGAGAAGGCCTTGGAGGTGTAGACATTGAGCCAGAGTTGCACAAACCACCAAGGACCCCCGATATGGCCGACGGGCTGGCCGGCCGATAGCTTGGTCGCCACTTGGTGAAGCAGCTGATAGGTAGCGCCAAGGAGGAATTGCACCAAGGGGATCTGTTTTCGATCAACCAGGCACTCTGCCAAACATTGCATGTTGATCGTTGGGCCGAGGGTTGCGCCGCCAAAAACAAACCGTTCCAGCCATAAGTTCAGAAAAGCAACATGTTCTCGGTCATCGACTGATCCAGTTCCCTTATTATGGATGGATATGTACCTGGACCAACCGCCGATGTTCTTCGCTTGGAGCTGATGAGCAGGCTTGAATCGGAGATTGAAGGGGTTGATGTAGCTCGTCGTGTCAAGGCAGGTGAGCATGGTCACATCCAGCAAGGTGGGGGTCATCGGCCTGTGACCGAACATGAAGGCATTGAGGGCATCAGACCAGAAGTATGAGGCCGATGCGAGCAGAGGTTCGTTCCTTTCCATGTTGGCCAGAGAGAGATTGATGCAATGGCCGATATGTGATTCTTCCCAGAGGGTTCTCTTCGCAGCCGATACTCTGGTGTACCAATCTCTCCATCCAGGCAGCTTGCTCGGCCATGACCTGAAGCTATTGGTCCAGTCACTAACTAGCATGGCCGAGTTCTTGAAAGGAATACGCTGGGTCTCGGTCCTTATAAAATCTATGGGATCTTCGCTACCCATGGGGCCATGATAGAAAAAGTTCGGGTAATCGGCGGCCGGGATCAAGATCTGGTCTCTAAGATGCTACAGTAAACAAGAACACGACGAAGAACAGATGAAGAACATGGCGGATTGGGTGCATCTAGGCTACAAAATCGGGAGAAATAATCGGGCGGGAAAATTACCTCAGGGACTGCGGATGCTGATGCCATCGCGAGAGAGGAAGAAGATGCAGGAATCAACAGCCGAAGAAAAGGGTTGTGACGGTTCGTCTAGGTTCGCTGGAGCTTGTCGAAGTTTTGGGAGATGAAGCGGTGGTGCTCTGGTGATGTGAAAGCGTAAAAAAGGGCTAGAGAGACGAAGCGTTTTATAGAGATATGATGACCGGGCGGGAATCGAGGCCGTTGGCACTGTTTCAAACAATTATGGCAAGTGGGCTACCTTGGGCCGCCTCGGTATGGAAGAAATCTGGAGGCCCAAAATGACAGAATTTCGAAGTCCTATAGAAGAACTCCGAAATTAGGGGGCATGTGTTAACGCCAAAATTTGGTAAGACCCTGTATCAGATTCGGTCAAAGGGATAATTGCAGTCAACTGGCGGAAATTGATCCAGAAGAGACCGATTCCGGGAGGGAGCCGTGAAGACCGCTGTATGGTAGTTATTTACTGTATCTATTAATTAGGCAAGTGTTTATCTTTAGGAAACTTGACCTCGTGTCCGGTCGGGCCTTGTTAGCGTTTTCTGTTATAATTAGGAAATCATGTACCGTGTCCAATAAGGACTCGTGTAACTTGGGGTATAAATACGTACGCCCGGGGACCTTGTAAATTATCACTCGATCAATACAAATTCGGCGCGTCGCCACCCTTCTGACGGGATCTTGCTTCTCGAGCCGGGCTGCATCGGTTAAGTTCGACCTCCTGCGAGAGGGTAAGTCTCGTCACCCTGGCTACCTATCGGCTAGGACTTCCTCGGTTAGGTCCGATATTCTAGTAGGTTTATGGTAGTCGGCTTGCCATGATATATTTATTTTATCTATGGCTGCATCAGTTCAGTTTGACCTCATAGATTGATTAGGTATATCACATCACGCGTGCGTAGATCGTATCGGCTTACTGGGAGCAGTTTATCATCAGTTTGTGCTGCATCGGTTAGGTCCGACCTACTAAACTGCTAGCGATAAATCGTTCCTGCTAGGTTGATACTTTATCCGCAAGCGTCTTATCGGGGTGTATAGCCAGTAAGTTATCATGTTTTAGCATCACGATCGCATCAGATATATCGGATTATCGAGAGCTCGTTATCATTATCAGTCTGTGCTGCAACGGTTGGGTCCGATCTACTAGACTGAATAATAACGTTACTCTTAATAAGTCGATGGGTTTTATGCGATGTTGTTATCGGAGTGCTTAGCCGATAAGTTATCCCTTATTAAATATAGCCGATTATACTGCTTGCCTTGTTATACATTCTTGCCTGCATTATTGTTACGATCGGCTAAGGGCTAGCCGATTGGTTTATTCTGCCGATCCGAGTGCGAGCACAAGCAGGTTCCCGGGCATGACCTCAGCCAAGTTCCCGGGCACGACCTCAGTCAAGTTCCCGGGCACGACTTCAGGTAAGGACCCGGGCATGAGCATAGGTAAGAACCCGGGCACGGATACGAACAGCGGATGAAGATCCCGGGCGCAGATGCGAGCAAGGGCCCGGGCACGGGCGCGGGCAATATCTTCGCGGCGATACCAGTAATTTTAACCATGATCGGCTGGAGTTCATTTAATCTATTTACTTACGCATCCTGCTTGTTTATTTTATCAAGTTTACAGCCGATTTTTTATCATCCCTTCAATGATCGACTAGTTTAATACTTATTTATTGTTATTTTATTGCTCATGCCATCATCGGCTTCCAGTCGATGTATAAGTGCTACAGTGCATATCGGCCATCGGCCGATGAGATGAGTCCAAGCCGGCTTCCAGCCGATTGGCTCACGAATTTGACATCTTTTCTCCTTGTCAATTGCAGGGTCAAATTAACTGGCACGCCTACGAACCTCAAGATTTTAGGACCTACACTAGAGTGAAGCAAATCTCCCAGGCCTTCGCGTGTCTCCAAGGTGCCAGACGGCCCTGGCGGTTTTCGGCATCAACAGACTCGGACTCGATCCAATCGGCCAGAGACCAAGCTGACTCCGTGCTGGTCGGCCCATGTAACGCTGCGGTAACCCTCGTCGACTTGCTGCAGTTCTCTTCAACATGCCCGAGTCTAGAGACAACTCTTTCTTTCGGTGTTCGACTCAGACTCAGACTTAAGCCGGCCGAGATCGGGCTAAGAATGGAGGAGATCGTCAATCTCCCATTCGGACTTAGCAACGCCATGGATATCTTCAATCAGCATCCGATGCGGCTAACCCGATCCCTTGGAGTTCAACTTGGATATGGCCCAGAGCCACTTGAGATTGGATCTAGGGAGGTCGGAGTTGTAATCACCCCCATCAACAACTCTGATTCCGACTCTAAGTCAGATAGTAGTTCGGCAAGCTTCTCTCCACCACACGAAGTCTTCATGGCACGCCGACTATGCGAGCAACAAGAGGAGGAGGCCCGCCGACTGCGAGAACAATAGGACGAAGAAGCAAGACGCCTGCACGCCGAGGTGACACCTGCAATGATGATCTGCGCAGGACCAGGCGGACTGCTCAACAACAAATCCTTCAAACCCGAGTTGGTGACCACGACGTCTTCGTAACGCCTCAGCAAAACGTCGTAGCCGCTACAACTCTACTAGACACATTCCAGTTTGGGCCTGATCACCAGGCCACCCCAACTATAGCAAGGATAAAAGCCATGATCACCTGTAACGCCCCTCTCCCGTTAACCCGTACAGGTTAACAGAGGAGGAACGCCATTACCTGTAATACCTGTAGCAGTCCCAGGAGACCAGCCTTTACATACAAGACATCGGTGGATCACAGCCAAACCTACTTTATTTAATGTACATAGTACTTACATAAGTTGCAGCCTCGGACAGAACCCGAGATATGCAACGATACATTACAAAAGTAAGAAACAGAAAAACACGGGTAGACCTATACCCACAAGCAAAGCTTGGGACCTAGATCAAAACCATAAAACTCCTCGTACTCAACTTGATCCTGATAATACTGGCTGAGGGTGGGGTCTACATCTTCAAAATCTTCTGAGAGAAAGTAAGCAAGGGTGAGTACACGAGGTACTCAGCAAGTCACGGAAATTAGGTGGCATGCAAGGTTCAGCAAGGAAGGTTAGGGTTATTTTGCAAAAGTGGTTTGCAAGGATTTTGTGGTTTTAAAACTCTAAGTGTGCTCTTTGAGTTGTCAGAAAGAAGCTCACGCTTCAATCCATTCCGTGAGTTGTTTTGCAACAACTCACCTTAGTTAAGTTAGTCAAGAAGAGACTCGCGTCTCAACCCATTCCACAAGTCTAAGACTTGTCACAATTTCTGATTCGGAGAGTACCATCCTCTAGTACCTCCATTTAGGTGGATTCTTAATTTTAAAACTTGTCACTTAACTCAGACAACTCAACTACGGTGTCATCCAACACCCCGGGTCACATAGGCCATCCATCAGTCACACAGACCGATTCTGGTAACGGTTCCCAACCCGTAAAACAATTGCACATATATTTATAAAATAAAATCTACGCTAGAGGAATCACTTCACATCCGCCCGTAACCGTGGGCACGGCTGTTTGAACAGTTTACAGACCTTTGCAAAGGGTGCACGCTTTTCCTACACGACACGAGCTTACTCCCACGCTGGCCAAGCGGGGAGGTTCGCGACAAGGCCTTTCTGGAACCTTCCCATGATAGCACGTTGCCCTATAAATGGGTTCTCTCAACCAAGTACTAGGAACTCATTTCCTGTACTCAAGGACGGGGGTATATCGCCCTCTTGGCACCCAACCGCTCCCACATTTATTAGCAACCAAAAACGATCTTGGGAACACTAGTTACTCAGCCAAGAGCGTCCCATTCCACCCGTGTGATCGCACTGTTATATGCTCAGTGCAATCCCTCAAGGAAACGGTCCTTAAATGTCACGTGAAGTCAAAGCCACACAGGCAGTGACGACTCATGATCAAATTTTGTAAAACTATTATATTTCGCAAACACTCGACCAAGGGTGTCGAGGTTTTAAAAATGATTTTATTTAAAACCCTGGTTTTTCCCATCGTCATATTTTTAGATAAAAAGGGGTCATCGATATTTGTACTCAAGTACGAATACCAGGATGACAAGGTTACAAAGGACAGGGCAACAATTTATTCAAGGCAGGTAAAATGCAGCAAATAGGCTAGACCAGATGGATTCGATTACGAACCGCGGCAGATAACAGTCATGTTCCTAGTCATGCAAGTTTTAGAAATAAAATAAAATTTAAAATCATGGGTCCAATATAGTCAAGGGTGACTTGCCTTGCTCGAGATCCTGTGAGTCTTTGACGAAATCTTCCTTCAGCGACTCTTCGGAAACGGTTCTACGCATCGTGAAAAGAAAACATGCAAAAACACCAAGAATCAGAACCTATGTCATACAACTAATAGTGTCAATGTGTAGGTCTCATTTTTAGAAAAAAATTGAGAGTTGAATGGGCTCAAACAGAGTTACGGTTTAAAAGTTATGAATTTTCAAAGTTTGAGTTAATTTCTAGGAATTAAAAAGGATCATTTAGGGAAAGAAAAGGAATAAAAAGAAAATAAATAAAAAAAGACTCCAGAGGCTGACAGGTGGGGCCCTTGGGTCAGAGAGAAAAGGGTACTATGGCTGACACATGGGGCTGGTGCAACAGTGAGGAGGAGAGAGAAGACAGAGAGGCTGATAGGTGGGGTCGGCCTGTAAGTGCTAGTGGGAGAGAATAGAGGGACTGGTGTGTGGGCCTTGTGTGTCAAAGAGGGGGACGAAGATGCCAACACATGGGGTTGGGGTCTAGGAGGCGGGCCACGCCGGCTGACGCGGCGCGCCGTGTGGCAGGCCACGTCGGCATGGGTCACCCGGGCTGTCCATGGCAGGGGATCGACGGCCGACGATCGCCGGAATCGATCTCGCCGGTGGCAGTGAACTACGGCGAGCAGCTGACATTGGCGGTGAGTGGAGGGAACAAGGAATCTAGTGAATGACTCGGATTGGCGGCTGGGCAGCGGAGGAGAGCTGGCGGCCTTGTCTAGAGTCGGCGGCGGCGGCGGCAGCGGCGATGGTCGTTTGGTCACCGCCGGCGACCATTGGGACAGCAGAATGGCTCGGGGTCGGGCGATTTGAGTGCGGCATCTCGTGAGGAAGGGAAAGAAGGGAGTTAATTGTGCTTTACCTCCATCAATGGCTGGAATCAAAATGGCGGCGATGGCGGACGGCGGCGAAGAGAATTGGGCGTTTTCGATTTGGGGGCTAATCGGCGGTGGGGAGTGGCGGAGAATCTTCCCAGTGGCTCAAGGAACTCAGCGGCGGCGGTGGCTTGGTCTGCGGTGGTCTGGAACAGCGGCGCTACTCGGGTGCTTGTCTTGGTGACCGGAATAGGAGGGGAGGTTTCTCTATTTATAGTGAAGCTCGGGCGCTATCCGACGGCGAATAATGGCGGTGGGAGTAGGGATAAGCTCAAGCTTCGGCCGACGGGACATAGCAAGGGTGCAACGCTGTAGCGGGCGTCAGCAGCGCGGCAGAGAAGAAAAACGAAGCTTGAAGGTGATGGTGAAGCGATGGGGCAAAGAACGAGCGCGTGTGGATTGACTCCCGGAGCTCGGCGGTGATGGAAAAGCTGTGGCGGCCATGTCTTCTTTGACTTCAGTGCTCAGGTCAAGGCGACGGCGCGGATTTCTCGCTGGTGGTGACGCGAGGATGGGATGGCGGCATTGACGATAGAGGCCAGTGCTTAAAAAGGGCACGACAGGGAGGTATGGGTGAGGAAGAATCGAAAGAGCTACGGAGAGAAGAGAGAGAGCGAGGCGCGCGGCGGGAGGAGGAAGACGACACTGTTGTCGGGGCTGACATGCGGGACCGAGTGGCAGAGGCGATCTTGACCATCCACGTGCGAGCATCGGGCGGCCGCGAGGAGAGCGGGGGCAGGGTCGCCGACACGCGGGGCCCGTGGGATTTTAATCCCAGGCACGCGCGCATAGCTGGGCCAAGCGGGCCGCAAGGAAGAGAGAGAGCAGGCCGAGATTGAGGGAGGGCGGCCTAGCTTACACAGTGACATTTAATATTTTTGGGGATTGTTTGAATTGGTTTTTGAGGTTTTCAAATTTAGGAAATTTGATTTTTGAATAGGGTTTAATTTTGAGAAAAAAATTTTGGGGATTTTGCAGAGGTTTAAGGGCTGATTTTTGGGGAAAAATTTTTGAGATCACACTAGGCACAAAACTCCAGTAAAGAACCATTGTTTTGAATTTAGATTTTTATTTAAAATAGTTTTAACACAAAAGATAAAAATACAACCATTACATCACCGCTGCTGCATGTCAACAGTACCAACAGTCGGGCGATAGCCTCATACCGACCAACCGGTCGGCTTCTCCAACGGCGGTCTCATCCGCCTCGACACGATCCCGAGCAGCTGGCTCCAATCAGCCGCACACGGAGTCATGCCAGACGTCACTCGGCAACCCCAACAATGATCGGTGGCGTCGACATCAAAACGGCCGTTGGGACAACTAGGATCTCCGAGGCCGACTACGACGTGATCTTTAGCAAGACATCAATGCACGGCGCCACAAACGCAAGGAAGATGAGCATCGCCGACTAGAAGACGAGAATGAGAGCTTCGGACTTCACCACAAGTGGTTTCACCGCTATAGTTGGAGTCGGAGTTCTTATGCAGATGAAGGAGTACCGGTCTTCACCCAGGAGCTGCAACAGGTTGACTGGCCGTTGGGTTTTAAGCCGGTTGGAATCGAGAAATATAATGGGAAGACCAATCCCAAGTCCTGGCTCACGGTCTACACTCTAGCGATCCGAGCAGCTAGAGGAGATTACAAGGCCATGGCTAACTACCTCCCTATCGCTCTAGCCGACTCGGCGAGGACATGGCTAACAGGACTCCCAAAGAGGTCAATCAGCTCCTAGGAAGAACTTTAGGAATGCTTTATCGCCAACTTCCAGGGAACTTACGAGAGGTCATCTTCTGAGCACGATCTCTATCAGTTGCACCACAGGAAGAATGAGTCTCTTCGTGAGTTCATCAAGAGATTTTCTGAGAAACAAAATTCTATCCCAATGATCAAGGACAAGGTCGTCATCGCCGCCTTCCGCAAGGGAGTCAAAGATGCCCCGTTCATTGCCAAGTTCACTCAGAAACCTTCCACTTCTATCAAGGCTCTTTTTGATATGGCGAACAAGTATGCCGACTCGGCCGATGCGGTCGCTCAGGCTCTCGACGACAAAAATGAGCCCCGACAGAAGGACAAGAAAGACAATGATGGGCCAACACAGAACAAATCCGGCAACTGCAAGCAGAAGTCAGATAATGTGGTGGCTACCGTGGAGCGTACTTGGCCGCGACCCCCGAGAAATAACGTATACTAAAAAGTGATGAACGGGCCATGCTCCTTTCATCCAAAGGGCAAGCACGCGGCTAAAGATTGCCTCATGCTTAAGAAGTTTGCTTCCAAGCAAGCTTCAACATCTGGCACCGATAAAGACAACGACAAGCCAGATTTGGGCATAGCCAGCGATTACCAAGATCCCTTGGCTGAGCTCAACCACATCTTTGGAGGGCTGTCTGCATATAAGTCCAAAAGGAAGCAGAAACTTACAACACACGAAATCAACTTGGTCTCTGCAACAGATGCCCCCAATACTTATACTGGTCAGAAACGCCAGTCACATTTGACCGCGCAGATCATCCCGATAGGGTTACTCATCTAGGACGCTATCCACTCGTCCTGGACCCGGTCATCAGAAGCATTAAACTGAAGAAGGTTCTCATTGACAGAGGCAGTGCTCTCAACATTCTGTTTGCCAAGACGCTGGACGATATGAAGATTCCTCGTTCGGAGCTACGGCCGAGTACAACGCCTTTCCACGGGGTAATCCCCAGCCTATCTTCTACTCCACTCAGACAGATAAATTTGCCAGCTACTTTCGCTTGGAAACCTTCTGACATGCCTGGCGTACCAAGAGAGGTGATCGAGCATTCCCTCAACGTCAGGCCGGGCGCCAAGCCAGTCAAACAACGGCTACAGAGTTTCGCACAAGACCGCAAAGATGCTATTCGAGAGGAGATAACCAAGATCCTTGCAGCCGGGTTCATCAAAGAGGTCTACCACCTGGATTTGCTGGCAAACCCAGTCTTAATCCGAAAGAAAAATGGTAAATGACACATGTGCGTTGACTACACCAACTTAAACAAGGCGTGCCCCAAAGATCCATTTGGTCTACCCAGAATAGATTAGGTGGTGGATTCAACTACAGGGTGCCAACTTCTCAGCTTTCTGGACTGTTACTTAGGATATCACCAAATCAACTTGAAGGTGGAGGACTACCTAAAGACTTCTTTCATCATGCCATTTGGAGCATACTACTATGTCACTATGCTGTTCGGGTTGAAAAACTTTGGAGCAATGTATCAACGAGCAATTTAGCGGTGTTTACACACTCAACTCGGGTGCAACGTGGAGGCATATGTCGATGACGTGGTGATCAAGACAAAGTCCAGGGAAGACCTCATCGCCGACTTGGAAGAAACTTTCCAAAGCCTTCGGAGATTCAAGATGAAGTTGAATCCGGAAAAGTGTGCTTTTGATGTACCGTCCGGAAAGCTACTCGGCTTCATCATATCACATCGAGGCATCGAGGCCAATCTAGAAAAAATTAACGCTATCATGAACATGGCACCCCCAACTAGCCAGAAGGACGTCCAAAAGCTGACACAGTGCATGGCGGCACTCCTGACTAGGTGAACGGGGCATGCCCTTTTTCAAACTACTGAAGAAAGAGGACAATTTTCAATGGACACCCGAAGCCCAGCAAGCCCTCGACGATTTCAAAAAATTTCCCACATCACCACCAGTGTTGGCGTCATCTATGCCCTAGGAACCACTAATGTTATACTTGGCGGCAACCACTCGGGTAGTCAGCACATTGCTGGTAGTTGAGAGATCAGAGCCAGGTCATATACAGAAAATTCAACGGCCAATCTACTTCGTCAGCGAGGTCCTAGCCGACTCCAAGATGAGGTATCCTCAAGTCCAGAAGCTGTTATATGGCCTACTCATCACTGTCCGGAAGTTGGTGCACTATTTTCAGTCGCATCAAGTCACCATTGTCACATCATATCCATTCGGGGACGTCCTACATAATCACGAGGCCATTGGCAGAATTGCTAAATGGGCACTCGAGTTAATGGCATTTGACATCATTTTTCAACTACGGATAGCAATCAAATCTCAAGCTCTAGCCAGCTTTGTGGCCGAGTGGACAGAAGTTCAGACGACTACAAACACGGACAAGCTAGAGTACTAGACGATATACTTCAATGGTTCTCTACAGATCGGCGGCGTAGGGGCTGCTGTTGTGTTCACGTCACCCACTGGCGAAAAACTCAAGTATGTCCTCTAGAATCACTTTCTGGCTTCCCACAACATCGCCGAGTACGAAGCACTTATCCACAGGCTTCACATTGCCATATCACTCGGCATCTGCCGACTGGTTGTGCACAGGATTCTCAATTCGTTGTCAGCCAAGTCATGAAAGATTGGACATGTCTCGACGACACTATGGTGGCGTATTGTCAGGAGGTCAGAAAGCTGGAAAACAAGTTCGATGGGCCGGAGATAACTCATGTATTACGACAATACAATGATGCTGCAAATGAATTGGCCAACATGGGATCCAAACGAGAAGTGGTCCCGACAGGGATTTTTTTTGAACAACTACTGGAGCCATCAGTCAAGAAGAAACCAGTGCTTGAATAGTCGGGGGCTGAACCTACCCCGGTAACAAATGAAGTACTAATCATCTCTCGAGATTGGCGGACTCCAATTCTCAAATTCCTCTTGGACGACGAACTCCCATAAGAACGCAGTGAAGCTGAATGGATTCAGCGTCGAAGCAAATGTTTCCTTGTAGTCAGAGAAGACCTATACCGCAGAAGCTCATCCGGAGTCCTCATGCGCTATGTCACATCCAAGGAGGGCAAGCAGATTCTGCAATCGATCCAGTCGGGTATCTGTGGCAACCATGTTGCATCTAGGATGTTAGTCGGAAAGGCTTACAGGCAGGTTTTTTCTGGCCGACAGCAGTAACAAATGCTAAAGATATAGTTCTCACATGCGAGGGATGCCAATTCTATGCAAGACCAACACATCTTCCAGCTCAAGAACTCCAAACAATTCCACTCTCTTGGCCCTTTGCAGTTTAGGGGCTCGACATGGTCAAGCCGCTCAAAAAAGCGCTAGGAGGGTTCACACACTTGTTCATCGTAGTGGATAAATTCACAAAGTGGATTGAGGCAAAACCCATTGCTACCATAACAGCAGCACAAGCAAAGGACTTCATCATGAGTATTTTATACCGATTTGGGGTTCCTAACCGCATCATAACGGACAATGGTACTCAGTTCACGGATGGCGTATTTCAAGATTTCTGTGATAATTTTGGCATCAAGATCTGTTATGCTTCTGTGGCACACCCACGAAGTAATGGGTAGGTCGAGCGTGCTAATGGCATAGTCTTACAAGGTATCAAGGCTAGGGTGTTCGACTGACTACAACCGTATGCAGGACGGTGGGTACAAGAACTCCCATCCGTTCTCTGGTCTCTAAGAACCACAGTTAGTTGGGCAATAGGGCAATCCCATTTCTTCCTAGTCTATGGTGCTAAGGCTATGCTACCAACCGAGTTGGAGTCCAGGTCTCCATGAGTTCGGGCCCACTCAGAAGACAAATTAAACAAAGCCCGATTGGTCGAACTCGATCAGTTGGAGGAAGTGAGGGATATCGTAACTATCCAGTCGGCAAGGTATCTTCAAGGCATGCGTCGTTATAACAGTCAAAATGTTCATGGCAGTGCCTTTTTGGTGGGAGATCTCGTCTTGAGAAAATACAAACCACCAAAGATATGCATAAACTATCCCCTCTGTGGGATGGACCATTCATTATCGCTGAGATGACACGTCCGGGTGCCTACCGACTGAAGACTGAAGATAGCGCCCTCGTCAGCAACTCATGGAATATAGAACAGCTGCGTCCTTTCTATACCTGAGTTTTGTATTTCCTCTATATATATGTACAAAGTTTTTTCTCTGACTCACTACATCGCTTTTTTCAACCGAGTAGTAAGTCAGGGACTGCATGTATTATGTGCCTTGTTAATAAAATACGAGCTTGTTTTATCTAAGTTAAGAAGTTTTACAATGATTATGCAAAGTTTGTTCGAGTATAGCTTTTAGAAGTGAACGTTTTTTCTTAAGCTCCTATCGATCTACTCGGCGCAGACTACATAGTCGGGTGAAGCTAATGACAACTAAGAATAAGCAAGTACTCGGTAGCATTTTACAATATATATACATGCTTTCGCCAAAGTTATATATACACCGACTGCATAATTGTTTTGTTTCTACATGCCCAGGTCTTTTGCAATTGCCTCTGCAGTTGGCCTCGCTTGGCTAATCAACTCCAGTGCCTCTTCGGATGTTGTCTCTTCGGTAAAACCCTCACCGATGGCCTCGATATCTACCCTAGGGTAGATTGATTTGGTCATAGCAAGGGTTTGGGGCAACACCGACAGCGACACGCTCATCCGAGTACTTTTTGAAGATGCTCAGGGCTTCGCTAAGGCGTGCCTACACCTGGGAGATGGTACTGGAGCTGGTCCCAGCATGGTAAGGTTCCATAATGTCCAGGAGCCCTTTCACGGATCCAATAAGGATCTCCCGTGACTCCTTGACAATCTTGATCTCCTCTGCAAAGGTGTTAAATTGTGTCTGGGCATTGGCTTTTCAAGCTGTTCAAATGCATCAACAAGTGTACTTGTTAGCCAAGACATGCAGTCGGAGCAACAAGAAGACAGGTTAATGTTATTGTCAAGCAGGAGACTTACTAGCATAGTCGGCCTCCACCTTGGCTTTGGCCTTTTCTAATTCAGCTTTGGCCTTTTCCGCTTTCTTTAGCTTAATATCTTGTTGATTCTTCTCCTCTGCTTGGGTTTTTAACTCGGCTTTGAGGGCTACAAATCAAAACAGTCAAGAACTCAAGATTGTAGTCAAAACTCAACAAGGCAATCGGGAATCAACAATGCTGGAGAAGTCTACTCCGGATTTTCTCGAAAGGATAACACAAAAGACTTTCTTCTGATCTTTTCGGCTAGAGCTCACTTTTCATCCTTGAGCTTGTCAACTGCTCCCCTCAGCCATGTTTCCTTCTCCTAGCTAGTCCGCTCCAGGTCATCCTTGGCCACTTGGAGCTGGCTCAGTAGTTGGAGATGGGGGGTGAGCTGGGTTAGGGCCTTGTTCATTTTTGCTAAACGATCGACAATCTTCTGCTCAGAGCAAAGCAAGAGCAAAACAGATTCAAAAGGCAGAGTACCAGGTCAAATGGGAACTGTCCAAAACTCAACACAGCAAGACTTGATACATACTTGGACTCCCCTGGATGCGGCAATTGCAGCACGTAGAAAGGTTTTGTGCTCCCTTGATGCTGCTTGTTCATCGTGCTCATAACTCTCCGCGAATCCCTCAGGGGTGACCCAATGAAATGTTTTCGGGAAGTTGTGCGGAGGGGCTTCAAGTCTGGGGAGGTCCACTTCATCAGAAGATGACGAAGAAATTGTTGGAGATGAGGTCCCGACTCCAGACTCGGCAGCTGTAGGGGCTTCAGTGGCTTGTTTGGGGGCTGGAGCAACGACTTCAGCACTCGCCCTTTCGTCGGTTGGTGCTAGTGGTCTTGCTGTCGGGACTGCTTCAGCTTCTGCAGCTGGGGTAGCCTCTGGTTCAGCAGATGAACTTGTCAGTGCTGGCTCGGCTGGGGTTGGCTCGGTGATATGGGCAGCTGGCATAGTCCCCTTGGCATCTATGTCGACTCGCTTCATGCACGAGATGACAAATATCAAGGCACTATCACTTCATTCAAGATTCATGGAAGATTGAAAATTGCTTACCTCTTGGAAGTCTTGTACTTCCACGAGGGGGCCCCAAAAGATATCAACAATGGAGAACTGCTGGCTGTTGGGCCAGTCGGCGCGGCAATCGGCGGTGGTGATTTACCCCTAGTCGGCTCTATTTTTGGTGTAGCCGACTGGGGTATCGAGGTACTCAGCGGCGCCGGCCTTGGGCTCGATGTTGCTGATCTCGTACTCAGCGGCGCCAGCCTTGGCCTAGATGTTGCTGGACTCGATGTTGCTGAGCTCCGCAGTGCTGGCCTTGGGCTCGATGTTGCTGGCCTCGGACTCGGAGAAGATGGCCTTGGGCTTGGCGGCCTGGGGGCTAAACTGGTAGGATCTTTGATCTTCAAACTCTCTGGTGCTGCGCTCGGCTTGCTTGCTCTTTTCTTGCCCGGATCTTCAATGGGTTTCTTCCCAGCCCTCTTGGAGCTGTGTTGGGTAGCAGAAGGGCTGGCTGGCCTCTTCTTCGTTTTGGTGGCCGACAGGGTTTGGGAGTCATAATCGAACTCCTCACAGTCCTACAAATGTTTCAACAACACACATCATACATTGTAGAGCAATCCGAGATGGATATCCATAGACATTCATCACAGATGAATAGCAATTCAACATCAGTTTTTCAAGATTACCTGTGGCCGAGGCCTTTTCTGGCTATAGGCTTTGGTGGCACGCTCTGCGTCTTCTGTCTCCACTATCCCGTTGATGAAAAAACCGAGCAAGGTATCGGTCACCTTGTTCTTATCTGTTAAGTCTAAGTATTCTCGCCTGGGATCATTTTTGCCCTGATAATCCCAACCGAAGTGGCTTCTTAGCTTCAAAGGCCTGGTGCGGCGGTTCAAGAAACATCTCGCTACCTAGGGACCAGTCAACCCCAATCATTTCAGCGCATCAATCTTCTCCACCAACTGGTATACTTGGCCCATCTCTTCATAGCTTGGCACAGAAGACCAGCTGGGCAGAACCACCGGTGGAGAACCAGTGAAAGGGGGCAGAGAAGGTTCGAGATTGGAGCAGTAGAATCATTCTCTATGCCAGCCCTTGACGGAGGTTTTCAAAGGAACCTGAAGATAGATATTTTTCATTTCGTTCCTAAGTTGGAGACCGGCTCCCCCAATCACTTGGACTTTATTTTTGGATGGTTGGTGCTTGATATGGAACAAATATCAGAAGAGATTAAAATGGGGCTTCACCCCTAGAAAAGTTTTGCACAATGTGATGAAGATGGAGATTTGTAGGATGGAGTTGGGATTCAAATTCACAAGCTCTAATTGATAGAAGGACAGAAGTTGGCAGAAGAAATCCGAAGAGGGAAGGGCAAGACCACGATGAAAGAAAGAGGTGAAGGTGACTGTCTCACTAGATCCGGGCGCCGGCATAGATTCCCCTTCGGCAGTGCGCCAATGGAACTTCTTGTCGTTGTAGCATCAGCTGTTTCTCCAAGTACTTCAGCTTTGTCGAACCGCAGTCCGAAACAGGCCAAGCCTCCACGGACATCTCCGGTATCTCGAGCGAAGCTCTCGGCATTGCTGGGAGCGAGAAGATGGATGTGGCAAAGCGGAATCACGCGAGTTTCAAGCGGGAGACGCTGGCTATGGCAAACCCTAGTGAGATAAAGTGCGAAATTTTGGCGCAGAAGCTAGAAGACGAAACAATTGGCGGATTAGAGAAGATGAGGGAATCTTTTCTCTTTCTCCCCACTTTTATAGAGCCTGTGCTGATAAGTGGGCTTGGGCCAGCTGATTCGGTACTGGGCCACAAGATATGAGTTTCTAAATGGCATGCCTATAGAGTTGCCTACTGGCTGTGTTAAAATCACAGTGCAGATGCTATTTACAGAAACCGATTAAATAATCAGATATGCTTCATGAAAGCCTAATTGCTGGACACATGTGTTTAGATATCTGCATTACTTGCCAGGTATTGAGGATACATCCTTATAAGGATCGACAGCTGGTCTCCATTAAAATTGGAGATGCAGGTATCTCTCAAGTACACCTAGCCACACATTAGGTTAAAATCCAAGAATGGCTTACATGCTTAGCCACCAATTGCCGTGAACAAAAATTATACTAGCTAGCATGATGCTGAAGAGTCTACATACCATGTAGTTTACTACTCGAGAAAGACTACAAGGTTAAAGATCATTGACTTGATGTTTAATTTGTTTCACAATTAAGCACAAAGTCGGGGGCTACACCTAATAGGTGTGCCTATTTGGCTCACACTATTCACATTTTTCTATGAAGCCTTTCATAGCCTCGTTGCCAGCTGACATGAAGCAGGACTCGGGAGAAGAAGCACTCGGACAAAGAGTACTCGGGAGCAATGCACTCAGGAATTCTTCACCATGGGGGATGAGCACTCGGCATCAGCTGTGACTCAACTATGAAGGTCTCAGGGGCTGCTGTGGAGGCCATGGGCCCTGGGTACCTCATGAGAAGAATTTCAGCCACTCGGACAGAGGATGAACCTAGCCTTGTAATTAGGGATACAATAAAACTCGGCATACATAACCTTGTATGACAAGGAAAGGATATAGTCCTAGTCAGGCATGTTGTATTCCTAGAAGAAAATCCCTTGGTCGGAGTCCGACTGGAATTCCTACTCTGTAACCCTATCCCCCGGTATATAAAGGGAGGCAGGGCACCCCCTGAGTGCAGAAGAAGTGCAATCTCATTAGAGAAACCTCAAAGGCAATATACCACAACTAGACGTAGGTATTACCTCATTTCAAGGGCCTGAACCAGTATAAATTGTTTCATGTTCCTTTGCAATCCATCAAGTTTAGGTCTCACGAGTAGTCCCATATTCTTATTGCCGATACAAAACATCGACACTCCTCAATCACACGGCATAGCCATGTACTTCTGTAATCCATTACATCAAGTTGCCAAGAGATATCTCTCCTATTTACTGGGAGGGGCAATCCCATCTTGATCATTTACATTGGGGGGTCACTCTGAGGCTTGTACCATAATTCACAATTTGCCATGTCAACGCTAACTCTTGGAGTGGTGGGCTCTCAAATAATACCCAAATAATTATAGTAATCACCATCTCCTCAAAGCTGACCTGACATTGCGAACGGCGAATCGATACAAACTCAAAGTGCCGGGCCTAAAACAGGTGAGATAGCTAACGAAATAGCCTTTGCCAGTCCCCCCCGAAGTATGCCCGTCAACCACTCGATGGTGGCGACCACAGAATGCATACTACAGAGGACTCGATCCCACCGGCTATTAAGTAAATATCTCAAAAGTTTCGAGTCCATACTTGTACAAAGCTAGCCCCAGGAGTTGATGCTAGATCTATACTTTCATCTTAGCAGTTGACATCATAATATAAGGTAGTAGTCTAGCTAATTAAGTAATTTAGTGATACATCAATAATTTACATGGGCCGACCAGCCAAATAGATAGTGGTTCGCGGAAGCTTGTTCTACCCAAAATACCCCATAGGCGGCCAACTAGGGTAAACCCTAGTGTGAACCATCCTGAAACTCAGGAATATCCCCATCAAGCAACTCATCATCCACTAACTCCTCATATGCATCAAAGCCTAAAGACAACAGACAACACACAAGTGCAAGAGTCAGTACAATTTCACAATGTACTGGCAATGCCAAACCTAAAATACATGAAGGGTAATATCAAGGAAAAGCTAATAGGGCTACTCATTTGCGCAAAAGCAAGATTTGATTTTTGTAAACATTTTCAAGGCCCAGTTCACAAACATGTAATTAGAATCCATAATGTATATATATATATCTATATCTTGATTCCATTTCAAAACATATAAGTGGCATTTACCACCCTCCATGGTGGTAAGCCCAAGGAGTTCACAAAATCCTTCCCTCAAACTTTTCCATTTGTACTCACAGAATATTTAACACACTTTCATAAATCTATACTCAACATAAGTCACTAGGCCACCCATGACCGCGAGCACGGCTAATCGATTAGTTCTATCTCTTCAGAGTGTGTACACTTTACCCACACGATGTGTAATAGTGATCATGTTTGACATGCCACGTGATACTGTAGCACCCGTTTCACTACTCACAACACAGCCTTTACATTGCTCACTATTTAGCCCTACACCAACGACGACAAGTGAAGATCCACTCCAGGAGCAACTCTAGAGCCGCTAGGTGGCGGGCCCATGCCTTAACCTAGCACCGTGGCGGCAAACCATCTGTTTCCCCACGAGGCACTATACCATTGTATTGGATAGAGTTAGACACCTACACCGTTACGGGTTAATAGGTAGTTCCTATGAGTCATTACAACATCGTAAATCATACTACTCCGGCCTACCAAATGCAAGGCTAAATATTGAGCAACTTAGTAAGCTATGACTGACCTATATCAGCACATGTGGTCATACTGTATTCCGTAGTAAAAGACATTCAGTTCAGTCCTTAACCGATTCAAGCGGGCACTCCCCCTATCGGTACACAACTATCAAATATGCGTACCACTTGTCGCCCAAGTCTAAAAATTATTTTCATCATTTTAGTGAATCATTTTATCACCAATCACATTTCTGTCCAGAATTATTAAAATACACATTTCAATATTTATAAGGTGTCAAATGAATTAAAATACAAAGCTAAGCATGGCTAAGCATATAAATATATATTTATATCATAGATAAGCCCATATGAGTGAAAAAGGCACTCCACACCCATCCTATGGCTACAATGGTGAGGAATTCAAGTTTTAGGGGTTTTCATAATGCATCTAATTGGCATTATTCCAATCATATTTATAAATAGCATGCAATTTAGTAAAACAAACAATTTTCCTCCAAAGCATAGGAGGAATATGTTCAAAGGCAGAGAGGAGGTTGCTTGCCTTGCTCAGTAGTAATTCCTATATCAGCATCAAGCTCAGCCTCTTCGTCAAACTTGACTTCTCCCTCTAAACAAATGACGTATAATCGAATAAATACAAATATACAAAAAAACATAAAATGATCTATTATGCTTGCTTTGTTTACAGTTGGTTAGTATTGTTATGGGAGGATTTTTGGTGAGGGAATTTCTATTTTACTGGCTTTTGTTTGGGAGATACAAATTTTTCAAGGTCTTATACTAGAAATGTGGTATATTATTATTATTCAATTTTTAGAAATATTCCAGAGGCTTATATTGTGAATTTTAACCTCTGGAAAAATAGTTCACAATTTTATGAGTCCATTGCAATTTTTCCCATCCCAATCGGAGTTGAAATGAATTTTCTATGAAATTTTAAAGTTAAATCCATTTCCTAATGCAACAGAAAAGATTTTAATCATTTTCTCAGTTTTTCTCAGATTTAAATTAAGGGGGTCCACCCGTCAGTGAATCGATATTTGTGTTGGGGCCCCTAGGGTTTCCGGGAATTGACCCGCGGTCCTAAAACACATGGGAGAATGGTTTTTATTAAGAGTCCTCACTGATTTTAGTTATTACATATAGATCCAAGGCCCACTCATCAGTGTCTGGTATTTTTGCTAAAAGGACCTCAGACGTTTTAAATCCTCGCTGATAGTCACCCTCACGCGCTAACATGGTAGGGCCTGCTTGTCAACGGCTCGAGACATGGCTCGCGATGGCATGTGCGGCCAACAAGCTTCGCGATGGCGGTGACGGCAAACGGTGGCAGATCTCGCCGAGCTATCAAAAAAGAAAAGGTAGAGGGTTCCCAGACGTAGCTACCAGTGGCTTTCTTGGCTTCAATGGTGACCAGAATCGATGGTGACGACGGCGGAGGCGGCGGCATGGTTCAGCATGCAGGTGCATATTTCATTGTAGGCCAAAGCAACATGTGCATGTGGTATCTAAGGTGCCAGGGGTGCTCACCGCAGGTGTTGCGTGGCTCGACGAGGTGGGGACGGCGGTGAGCTCTCCGGAAGTGGTCCAGCAGCGGTGGGGTACTCTGGGCGAACGACGTCGGCTACATCTGGACTGCAATCGAGAGGAGAGCCATAGGCCTTGGCTTAGTGAGGTACTGAGGTAGCTACATGTGCATGGAATCGAAGTATTGCTCACCGTGGTTAGAGAAAATAAGAAAGGGGTGCGGCGGTCGGTGGAGAAGAAGAAGACACGGATCTAATGCTTTGGGGCTCATCAGCTTCTCGTGCTCGGGCCTTGGGGTCGTCTTGGGGTTGCGAGGCTGCTGGCCAAAAATCGACGATGGTCTAGCCTTGGTCAGGGAGAACGCGGTCACATCATGGCGACGGTCTGCGCAGCTGGGTGCACGACACGGCGTCTTCAATCTTGAGGATAGGGGAAGAAGGGAAAATTGGATTAGGGATTGGAAGGTTATCACGTTCCATAGCTCAGCTGCAGCGAAGCTCACCAAAGGAGGACAGCGATGGCGGTAAGCCCGGCGGCACCGAGGAAAGAGGCAGCGTTCCTGGTGTTGTGGTGGGGTTTTGTCTCGGGCTTTCCATGGAGCAGAGAGAGGCTGGAGAGGAGAGCATAATAGCGAAATGGTTCGGGTTGTCGTCGACCCGGCCGAGGGAATGGAGATGTAGGCGCTGGCGTCGCTCAGTGAGGTGGAGGGGAGCTCTGTCGGCGGGCTGGTGTGTGTCCTCGCGATTGGCACGTGTGTTCTATAGGGTGGGGCCATGTTGGAGAGTCTCTCTGGCCGATAGGTGGGACCCACGATGGCTGAGGCCCACTTGGCAGTGAAAGACAAGAGAGAAAACCCTTCTAGAGACTAAGTATAAATGAAGTAGTTGAGGGTTACATTGATCTAGTCATTTGACTTAGTTATAGTGGGAATCAAATTATGGAAAAATTACTGTGGTTAGAGGGTGATGTTGTCCAACAATGTGCCAAATCTCAGGGTCATGTGACTTGTAAATTTTTCCTGGAGAAATTGCAAAGTTTGGTACAAAAATCAGCCCCCCCCCCCCCCCCTGCACACCAGCCCTAGCTAGTGAGCTTCGGCTTGTCATTTTATGTATAAATTTTGTGAGGAAGGCATTACAAATTTTACTGTAACTAGCTAAGGTCTTGATATGCATTCTGGAAAATTTTTGTGGGAAGGAGAGTTATGAATAAATTTTATCAAAATTGACAAATGGCCTGTCTGCAGTGGAGGTTTTCTACCATTTTTGCTGATTTTAAAGTATTTATTTGAGCTACTCACTGAGATGATAAAATTTAACAAAAATTTCAATAGGTATTGATGGTGTGTAGTTTTTATGAAAATTTTCCTCAGATTTTTATCTCTACAATGTTTCCTTTAAATTTTTTAATAGTTCAGGTTGTACCTATAATTTCTATTAGGTCATACAAGGATAAAAGAAATAGAATTTGAAGGTGAAAATGCATTATATAAAATTAGATGCAACAAGGCATAAGAGCTTTTCAGCTACCACCACCATGGCTCACAAGTTATTTAGGGCACATGTTTAGGTATGTTACATACATCCCACTATATGTTTTATAGCAAACTCATAAACTACTTTTATAACTACTTAGTTACGGAGTAGCATTTGACAATCCCAAAGTAAGCCACTCTATATGTTGAAAACGTTGATAATCTCAAGTGTATGGGTTCTACACCAATACTACTTGAGACCAATTGATGTCACATCATATGTAGCTTTTGCCGTGATTAGGTTGGGTCTATCAAATAACATGTCTTCTGATATGTGTGTACAGTATTAGATGATACAACCATCTCTATAATTAACTTAGTGCATATCACTAACAGAATTTGCCTATGGAGATTGCCCTGCTAAGCGAAGCCTAGGTCGATCGATGCGCGTCATGAATTCTCGCATGGTTCACACATCACTGGGAACTTTGTATTCTAAAAGTTGTTATGTTAGCTACCGTCTGGCCACTCAATTAAGTTTCTATGCAATATGTATATAAGGACAAGAATCCTAATTTTTATCGGTCCACCCACACAAACAATTTTTCTAACGGTAAAGTGCATTTTCCTTACGGTTTTGTGCCCATAGGAAAGCTCACAAGTCTAGTAGCGTAATGTTAGGTTTAACTAATTATGTTAACCCATCCTTCCAAGTTTCAACGTCGTATTTTTTATAATGGAAATAAATCTACACTCCACATCAAAGATGAAAAGTAGTGCTCACTCTATTTTTAAACGTATTATGTTGTTTATTTTTGAACATGATGTTTACCCGTTCATGTTATTAAAAAATTTAATGTAAATATATAAAAATTTATATCATACTTGAAGAACCAACTTTAATGATAAAAAATCACAACAAAATAAAGGATACTTACATTATTTTTTTAATAAGATTGATAGTCAAATATCAAGTCCAAAAGTTAACAAGGTCACGTATTTTAAAATGGAGGTAGTAATTTATATTTACTCTATTTATTGTTTATAATAATTTTATATGTAGCCTCTCACTCCCTTGCACTTACTCTTGTGCAAGATGCACAATACACAATTATTCACATATCGAATACAAAATAAAAAAAGCACAATGTATTCAATATTTTGTGCAATCCAGATTTATTCACAATAGAGAATATGAGCCAAAATACCGAAAGATTCTACCCAGAGCCAAAAACACACACAGGAACAACACCGCCGCCCATATCCCGGACGCCTTGCTCGCTCCGGCCACTGCCGCTCCATCTCCCACTACTTGTTCGTGCTCTTTTTGCTGCTGTTCCAGCTTCCGCTCCTTGATGTCGCTCTGGCCGACACTGCAGCTCCATCTTTCGCTTTCTCTCGCTTCGGCCACCGCTGCTTCTGTGGTTGCTGCCAGATCTGGAAATTAGGGTTTTTCCACCAGATCTTGCCCCGCAGCAGCGACCGGATCAAGCCACAGGTGGCCTCCCCTCTGTCGGATCTAGTCCACCACGAGGCCACAATATGCTAGTTGACTATTTTGGCTAACTACCAAGATAAATTAGGGGAGGCAAATATTCACCGATTTTCCTCCCGTACAAGAAAAAAAAAGATAAATGTTTGCTTGATCGGTAACAAATAAATTAGAGATAAAATTGTTTTAGCCCCCAAGCCCCACCAGTGCCTATATAAGAGAGGGACGAGAGGAGGGACGCTGTCCTGTTTTTCTCTCCCAAAAACCCAAACCCTAAGACCCGATCATCAGGTGCACTGGTAGGGGTTCGTAGCACAAAACCCTAAACTGACGATTTTAAAGGAGGAACCAGAAGAGCAAAGAGAAGAGATGGCATCAAGTTCAATAGGTCAGTTTTCAAATTCCACATTCGGGTGATTGTGTTAGGCTAAGCAAATCAGTGGATATAAATTTCTTGCATTAGTATACGTAAGATTCAATATTGTGGTATCAGAGCAAGTGCTTAGCCGCTCAATTCCATCCCGGTACTTTTGATGCCATTGCAATAAGAATAAGTGTGGTATTAGGATAACAAGATTGAAATTCCCAATCCCTGTTGACGCCAAAATTTGGTTTGGTTCAATACCATGTTCGGTTAAAGAAAGAAGCGATATCAGCTGTTGGAAGCTAATCCAGAAGAAGCCGGATTTAGGAAGGAATCGTGAAGACCACGCTATGGCAGTTAATTACCTTATCTATAAATTAGGTAGTTTTAATATTGTTTAGGAAACCTGATCTCGTATCTGATCGGGGCCTGTTAGTTTTCCTTTTATAGATAGGAAATTTATGTACCGTGTCCTAACAGGACTCTTGTAACTCGGGGTATATATACGTATGCCCGGGTAGCTTGTAATCTCATCTCAACGATCAATACAATTCGGCGCATCGCCACCCTTTACCAATGGGTTCTTGCTTCTCGAGCCGGGTTGCATCGGTTAGGTCCGAACTCCGGCGAGAGGGTAAGTCTCGTTACCCCGGCTACCAATCGGCTAGGACTTCCTTGGTTAGGTCCGATATTCTAGTCGGTATATGATAGCCGGCTTACCACGATATATCTGCTTTGTCTACGGCTGCATCGGTTCGGTTCGATCTCTTAGGCCTATCAGGTATATCACATCACGCGTGCATAGTTTTTATCGATTTACTGGGGAAAGCTTATCGTCAGTTTGTGCTGCATCGGTTGGGTCCGACCTACTAAACTGAGTGATAAGTTGTTCCTGCTAGGCCGATGGTTTCTGTGCAAGCGTCTTATCGGAATGCATAGCCGGTAAGTTATCATATACATCACGATTGCATTAGATCTATCGGCTCACCGAGGTTCTTTTATTATTGTTAATCTGTGCTGCATCAGTTAAGTTTGAACTACTAGATTGATAGTGATAGATTTACTCTTGCTGAGTCGATAGGTTTTATGCGATGTTCTATCGGAGTGCTTAGCCGATAGGTTATTTTTTTATAAAGCCGACTGTATTATCCTTACTGTTTTAGTCATCTATATTATCATCGGTTTTCTAGCCGATGCACATGTGTTTCCTCGGCAGTCGGCTGGCTTACTATATTGCCTATCTATTTTATCATCGGCTAGAAGCCGATGCACATTTTATACTGACAGCTTATCTATTTGCTTATAGCGCTATCGGTTCCCTAGCCGATATCTAGGTGCCATCGGCTATCGGCTACGAGGAGCCTACATCAGTCCGTATCGGCCGATAGCCGATGTGCAATTGCTACTGACCCGGGCACGAGCACAAGCGAGGACCCGGGAGCGAGAACCCGAGCACGAGACCCGGGCGCGAGTACAGGCGAGGGCCCGGGCACGAGCATAGCGGCGATCCGCTGGAAGGAATCCGTATCGGCTTACTGGCCGATTGGATCAGTAATCAAATTTCTTATCTCCATGTCAATTGCGGGGTCAAATTGACTGGCACGCCTACGAACCTCAAATACTTTAGGACCTGCACTGGAGCTAAGCAGATCTCCCAGGCCTTCGCGTGTCACCAGACGCCGAACCAGATCGTCAGCAAGCTTTTTGGCACACCCGGCGGTTTTCGGCGTCAACAATCCCCTACTTAAGTAACCCTAGACCGAAGCAATTGGCATCGTGAAGAACTAAGTTAAGGGGAACAAAATTCTCAAACAGTTCAGAAACCCTAGCCTCGGTTAGAAATCAGAAGAAGAAAAAAAAGGGAAAGAAGTAGGGGATAAAACAGACTGAAATTCCTCAACTTCTCTCAAATCAGAAACCCTCAGATGGAAATTCCCAAATTTGATTCAAACTAAGTGCAAAGCACGATTTCAAGATTGGGAAGAATTACTTACCCGATGAAGATTACCATCCTCAGGACTCCGCGCGGGATTGACCCGCGTGGGAGCACCGCTGTCAGCCCTTGTTCGGTCTCCATCCGCACAAAGGGAGCCTAGGGTCGCCCTCGGCCACGCCAGAATCGCCCTCAGCTCAGCCTCCGTCTTCCTCCTCACCGGCCTCAGCTCCGGCATGTGCGTCGCCGTGACATCAGACCAGACTCACAGGGCATCGATGGGCACGAGTGCCTAGCCATCCACCGTCACGACCCATGTGCATATGCTGCTGCTCGCCGCTTCGCTGGACGCTGCCGCCATTGCCCTTGCTCACCGCACGAACGGTGGACAAAGGGGATCAGGGAAGAAGAGGAGAGAAAATTAGGGTTAGGGTTATACCGCCGGCGATTTAATCGGATCGTGCCTGTTTATGGCCGTCGGATCAAGATCGAATGGGTGCTAAGAAAATGGACGCGGGATTGCATCAGATCGTTCGCTAGATCAGACGGTCAACCGTGCCTCCGTCGATTTACTCGGACCTCCACCGTTCGTTTGAATTCGGACGGAGATCACATTAAGCGATTCGGGACTGCATCCAACCATCCATTAGATTGGACGGCCGGATCAGCTCCCGCATCGGCTGCTGTCATCATACGGGCCACCGTCACAGCGGTTGTATTGGGCCGGCGCGCGCGTCCCTCACTAGGCTGCCATTTCATTGTGCCACCGGACCACTGATGCTGCTCCATCCCTAGGCTGCACATGCACCTGTGGGTTGGGCCGGTTTTGGACTATTGGCCAAATCAGGCCAAAATTAGTTTCCTCAGAATATCATAACTTTTAATTAGTTTACAATTTTAGAATATCCTTTAAAGTACCTTATTGTTTTAATTAGTTTACAATTTTAGAATATCCTTTAAAGTACCTTATTGGCTATTACAGTATGATGGGTTTTCTTTCTGCAAAATAAATTATTTCTAGATAAATGGAACCAACGGGAAGTTTACCAAGATTATTTTAGTGATGTAAATTTATATTTGACCAATGTTATTTATAAATTCATGTCGAGATTTTTAGTTTATTGATTATATATCTGCCCAACGGTGATGTAATCAAGGAAAATTTAGAGAAATTGCTAGTGTCAAATTATTTTATTTCTAAATTTTTTCTGCCCAACAGTGACTTGATTTAGAAGCTCAGTTATCAGAATGTAATTAATTATGCCAACATAAATTAATTACATAGTATGGCTAATGGTTGTTTAAATTATTTTCCATCTAGGGCAACTTAGGCCTGTTGAGCCACTCGATGGAACAAACTTCACTCAGTGAAAGAATGTGGTACTTCTAAACTTAGTAATGCTGGACTAAGATCTGGCAATTAGAGAAGAAGCTCCTGTAGCGCCCTTGGAAGATTCAGAAAATTACGAAGATCTCAAATGGGCCTATGAAGAAAAGAAGGATGCCTAGGACAAATCAAATCGGATGTCGCTCATGTATGTCAAAAGCAACATCTCTCCATCTATCATCGGAGGGATCAAAGAATCTCAGAATGTCAAGAACTACTTAGACAACATCGAGGAAAATTTTAAGTCATCATCTAAGACATATGCTAGTACTCTGATCATGAAAATGGTCTCAAGTCAGTATGATGGCAAGAAAGGTGTCAGGAAGCACATTATGGAGATGAACCACATGGCCTATCTCTTAAAACAGATGGATATGTCCATATCTCTTAAAACAGATGGATATGTCCACCTTGGCAGAATGGAGTGGCAGAGCGGCACAACCGCACACTTATGGGTATGGTGCGGAGCATGCTAAGTCAGTCTACTCTGACAAATAAGTAGTGGATTGAAGCACTTAAAACATCTACCCATATAATTAACAGAGTTCCTAGCAAATTAATGCCTAAGACACCTTATAAATTATGGACCGAAAGAAAGCCAACTCTGAACTACTTACATGTATGGGGCTATTGTGCAGAAGCCAGAATTTTCAACCCATATTTGAAGAAATTAGATCCTAAGACTGTGAACTGTCACTTCATCGGATATCCAGAAACATCTAAGGGATACCATTTTATTGTCCAGACCGTGTCACTAAGTTTGTAGAAACAAGACACGCTGTCTTCTTAGAAAATCAGGATCAGGGGAGCTCACAGGAAAAAAAATAATCTTGAGGAGATTCGGGCAAATGTTGCACTACCAGAAATCCAAGAGAACAAGGCTCCCATTGTTCAGACTGTGCCTCAAAATGTAGCACCATAAGGTGGTAATTCTGGACCAATTGGAACTGCACCTATTGTTGAGGAAACTGATAATGAATCTCAACAAACTTCAGTAGCATAGAATGAAGAAGCTCCTCAAACGCAAGTGGTCAATAATGAAACTTGGCAAATAAGAAGATCACAACGAGAGAGGAGGTCTGCCATCCCTAACTATTATGACGTCTACATGAGTGAAGACATTGGGAAGGTAGATGATTCCACCTTGTTTAAGAAAGCTATGACTAATAAACACTCATCCAAGTGGCTTCAAGCCATGGAAGATGAGTTCAGATCTATGAGCCATAATAGTGTCTAGGATCTAGTAGAAGTTCCTAATGGAGTCAAAACAGTAGGCTGTAAATGGGTCTACAACACTAAGCTGGACTCCAAAGGGAATATCGAACGGTTCAAAGCAAGACTTGTAGCAAAGGGTTTTTCACAAAGAGAAGGAATTGATTACAATGATACATTCTCTCCTGTCTCTAAGAAAGACTCATTTAGAATTGTCATGGCTTTAGTTGCACATTATGACTTAGAGCTCCATCAGATGGATGTAAAAACAACATTTGTAAATGGTGATTTCAATGAAAATGTTTCATGAGACAACTGGATGGTTTTGTTGTGGAAGGAAAGGAGCATTTAGCGTGCAAACTTAAGAAATCCATTTATGGACTTAAGCAAGCTTCCAGACAATGGAATTTGAAATTTGATGAAATCATCATGAAGTTTGGATTTAAGGAAAATGAGGTGGACAACTGAAAATCAGATGGATGTAAAAACTGCATTTGGATCTGTATGACTTGCCTTGCTATCAAATAAGTCTTCGATTAGTCTTCCAAAACTCTTCCTCGAACCTTGCAATCCTCCAAAACATCAGAAACTATACGATCATACACAAAACAAGGAAAAAGACTAAGAAACTCTAAATGAACATTACATAAAAAGTAAACAAACATGTAGATCTTGATTTTAGATAAATTTTGAGACTTGAAAGACCTCATTCCGAGTTCATTTGAATTAGTTATGAATTATAAATATTTAATCCAATTAAATCCTATTTAAAAGGATTAAAAAGATTTACTGCATAATAAAGATTTTTTTGTGCTGGAAAAGAAAGATTATGACGTCAGCCTAGAAGAGAGAGAAGCTCGAGGTCACTGACATGCAGGTCACACATGTCATAGAGAGGAGGCAAACCGGTCTACCTTGGACCCGATTCACACAAGGGGTTCATGGTGGATCGAGATCAAGATAAATGTCTTAGATCAGATCAAAGGAGATGGATGACCAAGATTGATTGGGATCGATCAGATGGCCGAGATCGACCAAGGGAGATAGACTACCAAGAGTGGATCTAGAGAGATGAACGGCTGAGATTGAATCCGACCGGATCACCACAGAGGCGGACACGCAAGCGACACATGGCACCACTTGGGACGGAGAGGTTTAGGTGGTGGCTAACGCGGACTGCCACGTGGGCTCGATGGCGGCTTTGGCTGAGGGACCAAAGGTCACTGGCGAATGGCAACGTAGCGGTGGAAGAAAAGGACACCGGAGCGAAGAGGATGACAAGGCGATGCTTACCAGCACAAGTACGATGGAAGTTGGCATCAAGAATGACCGGCGGCATGCTTTCATGACTGAGGGCTTCGGGTCGACGTGGCAGTGGTGATCCAGTGGGTTCCGGCTTCAAGGAGATGCCAGCCGATTATCCTTGCCCCCTTGTGGTGCCGACAGAAGAGTCAGCGACAGAGGAGTCGATGAGGAAAGGCGGCTGGAAGCAGCAGTGGCAGCGGATTCGAAAAGGAAGTGCAACAGCGAGAAAAGAGCAAGCGGAGAGATTGGACGGCTACAATATGAGATTGAGGGGCCTCGGGGGTTCCTTTTTATAACACAAGGAGGAAGAGTCTGAGGCGGAGATGATAGGCACATGGCTATGGTTTGAGGAAGCTTTGAGATATCGTGGATGAGCCAGATTCCTTCGGATATCTCCAAATCTATTGAGGGGAAAAGCAGAGGACACCGAGGGGAACACGTTCCCATGTTCAAATTGGAAAGATAAGAGGAGGGAAAAATGGCACGAGATTGCAACGGCGGCGTTGGGAGTGAATAGGAGACTGAACTGGAGGTTGAAGATGACAGCGAGTGAGGGAGAGAAGAGAGAGCATGGGCGGGGCATGTTCGTCTTGGGCTGGAGTGGAGGAAGGCCGAAGAGGAGAGCGGCATGGCTGCCTAGCCTGAGGGAGCAAAAGAAAGAAAGGACTTGGGACGGGGAAAATACCTTGGGCCAAATTCAGCCCGAAAAGGAAAGGGGGGCTTTTGTTTACTTCTCTGAATTAAAAAAATTGAAATGATCTTTGTTATGTTAAAATTAGTTCTTTTGCTCTCAAAATTCCCCAAAAATTCTAGAGAGTATATTTTGTCATGGAGAATTTAAGAAAAATACTCCAAGCCAAATTTTATTAAAGAAATTTTATTTCCTACCTTAAATTTACTTGTTAATACACTTTATACGCTCAAATAATTCCCACAGAAATCTAGAAAATACTGGATCATACTAAGCATTTAACAAAATTTTATCTAGCCAATTTTAAATGTTTGAGATTTGAGATAATTTTATTCAAACACTGTTACTAAACTTTAAAGGATTTTTAGTAAATTGATTTTAAAAACCCATTATATTAAAAAGTGAGTTTTAGGATGTGATAGAGAACAACGCATCCAAGCGGCACTAATGGCTTCTTCAAGATCCGGTCAGTTTACCACCAAATCCTACATTATATAAAGAATTAAGGTGATCTACATTAAGAATTAAGGTGATCATCTATTAGGCCAAGTGTTAGATCTGAAAAATTACTCTCTCTATCAACAAAAGTAAGCATTTCTGCCTTTTTTTTTTCTTTTGGCAGAGGAGAGATTGAGGAGAAGAGAAAAGGTAGCTGGGCTATCTCTGGATTGGCCAGGACGAGAGTGGTGGGGATATAATTAATTTAATGAGAATATAGCTCCTGATCGAGAGACACTCTAAGAATGCTTATAGTTATGTACAAATTCTAAAAGGTACACATTGTTATATTTGTGGATGGAGGCAGTAGGCCCTAACATACATATTGTTCAAGAAAAAAATGTAATCGTCCTAATGACAAGTCAAATTCCATACAGGGGAAGCACAAGCAATTCCAGCAGCTAATGCCCATCCATTTTGCAGCCAATTGAAGACGATCACGCACGCAGCATGCTGCGATCGACTTGGCACGTCTATCACTTTCCCGTGCCCGCTTCAGAAAGCTAAGGTCATCCTATTAGCTAATATGCCTCCATGAAATGGTCGGCAAGATCGCATTTAATTAAGCACGTCAATTTTCAAACTTGTGTAGGGGCTTCACCTGATTGCTCGTCTATCCATGTGGTACCACTTGTACTTAGCCAGGTCAGTCGTATCACTTCAGGGTAGTTGCATGCCAAAATCATGCAGGTGTCTCTAGCTAATCCAGAGCATCAATTTCCCATAAACACTAATAACTACGCAGGTACCCGTGCAGCAACTAAAAACTGTTGATGCTGCTGGTTTGATGGTGATATTATAGTCGTGGTGATCGCATTTATGCACATGTGGATGTCTGTTTTAGTGAAAGTTATAAGAGGATTACAGGTGCATATTGTTGGAATTATTAGTGGGTCTAGGGCTTAATTCGAGAATAATTGCTACAAAAATCTCAAAAGCCCACCACATGGAAGGTATGCATGTGAAGTTTAGTACCACCTTACTTATTCTAGAAGAGGGAGACCTTCTTAAAAGGGTGAGTGCTCTCCTAGTCACTTGAGCAATGTATGGTGGAGAGAACTAGAAAAGCACAAGCGCACGCTCGCTGGCCTCGGGCATGGGGCCAGGGGGGGCGCACACGCGACATGCGCATGAATGGTCTACCAAAATTGGCTCCTTATGCTTGCATAGACGCGGCTTCCTTTTGCAGTTTTGGTTTTACTGCATCCAATGAATATTCCAATGTTTGTTTTGGAACTCACCAGATTATTCAGTGCGTTGGACTGGTGTGGAGTCCGAATAGTTTACACGCGACTTATCCGGTTCGGTTACGGGATGGCGTCCTAATCACACGTTTTATATATACCGAACCACCACCTCCACGCAACATACTCGAAAGCAATCTAGGGTTTTGCCTCTTCTCTGTACTACATCGCCCGTACGTTGTCTACTCCGTCTCGCTCGTCAGCATGAACGGCGATTGGGAGAGCAGGTCTCCGAAACCGTCGTCCTCGTGTACGGGCGAATAAGGTTTTTGGGATGTGCTCCGTGCGACTGCTTGTCGTTTGTCCGCCACGGCTCATCTTCCTCTACGTTCGGGCGCTACGCGTCGTCGTCACCATCCTGTACCACATGTTGTACGTGCGGTGCGTGCTACTGCTCCGAGCACATATGCTCCGAGCTCTCCTTCTGAATAGAATCGTCAGTACATATTCTTCATATTTTACATGTTCAATCTATTCATGTATTGTTCCTTTGCATACATGTTTAGATTGTGTGAGATAATTCTGGTAGCTTATGCGGTTGATGTCATGATTTATTTATGGAATAAATTAAATCTACATGTGCTTATTTTTTCAATAATCCAAAAACCTTATTATAGGCATTGTGATTTTACTATGGCTAGATTTGCCGATGCACTGAGACCGGATAAATTCACCATGTGCAGATTAAGGTCACTCTGTGGCTCACGGCTATGAAAGTATTCTGGGTTAGTACTGGCAAATCTAAAGGAGTTCTTACTGCTGATCAGCAGAAGGAATTTGAGGAAGCCACTACTATCTTTGTAGGATGCATTCTTAGCGTTCTTGGTGATCGTCTGGTCAAGGTGTATATGCATATGACAAATGCTAAGGAGTTGTGGGATGCACTGAATACCAAATTCGGTGCTACTGATGCTAGCAATGATCTGTATGTCATCGAGCAATTCTACGATTACAAAATGGTTAACAACCGTTCTGTGGTCGATCAGGCTCACAACATACATACTATCGCGAAGGAACTCGAACTCCTGAAGTGTACCTTACCCCACAAGTTTGTGGCTGCGTGCATTATTGCGAAACTACCTCCTTCATGGAGGAGTTTCTGTATTGCGCTCAAACACAAGAGACAGGAGTACTCCGTTGAAGGTCTTATTGCTTCTCTTGAAATTGAGGAGAAAGCTCAGGAAAAGAATGCTGTGTCTAAAGACGATGGTGGGCAGTCTAGCGCCAATGTGGTGTAGAAGCCATTGAACAAAAACAAAGGGAAATTTGTCAAAACCCATCAGAGCACCAACTTCAAGTAGAAGAAGAATAACAACAACAATTAGGAGAAAAGAACTTGTTATGTGTGTGGGTTGCCTGGTCACTTGGCCAAGAAGTGTCCACAACGCAAGAGAATGAAGACACCTGTAGGACAGATTTCTAAATCTATCAACGTGACCATTGGCAATACTGGAGATGGGACCGGGTATGGTAATTTACCTACTGTTCTTTCAGTTACTCAGTCCACTAATTGATGGGTTGATACAAGAGCCAATGTACATGTTTGTGCTAACATCTCGTTGTTTTCTTCTTATCAGGTCACTCGGGATTCCTCCGTCCTAATGGGAAATGGATCGCATGCTACTGTTCATAGTGTTGGCATGGTAGATCTGAAGTTTACTTCAGGAAAGATCGTGCAGCTAAGGAACGTGCAGCATGTCCCTACTATCTACAAGAATCTCGTTAGTGGTGCCCATTTATGTAGAGACGGGTTTAAGTTGGTGTTTGAGTCTAATAAAGTAGCCATATCTAAACATGGATATTTTATTGGTAAAGGCTATGAGTGCGGAGGCTTGTTCTATTTTTCCCTTTCTGATTTCAGCAATAAGTCTGTAAACCATATTTGTGACAGTATGGATGATGAGGCCAATGTTTGGCACCCACGTTTATGTCATATTAATTTTGGTTTGATGTCTCGGCTTTTCAGTATGAATTTAATTCCACATTTTTCCATTGTGAAAGGTTTTAAGTGCCATAGTTGTATGCAATCAAAGTAACCTCGTAAGCCTCACAAGGCTGCCGAGGAGAGAAACTTGGCACCACTAGAACTCCTATATTCAGATCTTTGTGAAATGAATGGGGTGTTGACGAAGGGTGGAAAACTATATTTCATGACTTTGATTCATAATGCTACTAGATTTTGCTATGTATACTTGTTGAAAACGAAAGATGAGGCTCTAGACTATTTCCAAATTTATAAGGCAGAAGTTGAAAACCAACTTGACAGAAAGATAAAAAGACTTAGATCAGATCGTGGTGGAGAGTTCTTCTCAAACGATTTTGACTTATTTTGTGAGAAATATGGAATAATACATGACAGGATGCTTCCCAATTCTCCCGAGTCTAATGGGATTGCCGAAAGAAAAAACCGCATGCTCACTAACTTGGTGAATGCCATGTTAGATACTGCAGGATTACCCAAGGCATGATGGAGGGAGGCCTTGCTAATCTCGAATCATGTATTGAATAGAGTTCCTAACAGAAATAAGGACAAAACTCCATACGAGGCATGGATTGGGAGAAAACTATCACTCTCTTACTTGTGCACATAAGGATGCTTGGCGAAAGTCAATGTACCAATAACGAAGAAGCACAAGCTTGGGGCTAAGACTGTGGATTGTGTCTTTCTGTGATATGCTCACTATAGCATTTCCTATAGATTTTTAATAGTTAAATCTAAGGTTTTTATCATTTTACATGTAGTCGTGTACAATCGTTGATTCGGAAGATCGCGGAGTCTACGGAAGAGTTCGAAAGAGCAATCGAAGACGTTTTGTTGCAAGGCAAGTCACACGATAATCCCCTTGAGCATGTTGAACCCATTTGTGAAATCTATTTTATTTTAAAGTTATTTCATGAAATGTTTTGGAATGTTATGCAAAGGGTCCTGTCATAATCTCTATTTAGGTACTTTTGAGTATCGTGACGCATGGCTGACATGATGTTGAGATTGTGTCTTGTGGGTAAAGTTGTGCACCTCTGGCTAGAGTAAAACTATTCGAATAGCCATGCTCGTGGTTAATGAGCAGGCTTAGCAATGTTTTCTATGATTAGTCCCACACTACTCATTAATGATAAATGATGAGGAAAACTTGATAGTTCTAGTTTGGAGAGTTTTGGTTTAGGCCTGAACTATGTTGGAGTGCTATTTAGAGATTGGTTAACTGTTGATAATAATTAAACTGTACTATTTTTAATGATTTGAAATGCAAATGTTTTAAATGCGGTCTTACGCAAATAAGCCATACTATGCCTTTCTTTTGGTATCCTGTTGCATTACATTGCATTTCCTAGTGTGGCTTGTTGAGTACGGTGGGTGGTACTCAGTCTTGCATTACTACAATCATCAGAGTGAAGTTTTACGAGGAGGAGAAGTTTGGTGTTTGGCTTATACCCCAATTGAGTTGCCTATGGTTTGGACCTGAAGCTACGCTAGTTGCCTTTCCGCTACTATTTTCTTCTGTGTGAGGACTAAGTGCCTCTGTTGTAAGTATATATTATTTATCTTTTTTGGTTATGTTTATCAAATTGTCGATTTGTGTACCTTGGCTGATTCCTGGACGAGGATTTATTGCACAAATTAGCTTTGGAAATTTTGGTAAATTTCTAGGTGTGACAAGTTGGTATCAGAGCCAAAACTTGACTGTAGTATAAGCCAAACGGTTAAGCCCTTAAGGACATCTTTTTTGAAAAACCTATTTGTGAAAATCTTCTTACTCTCCCTTTTTGATGTTTGGTTTCTCCCTCCTTACCCCAAATCAATGGCAACAGAAGAAGGATTACTAATTCAAATTTTTCAACATTGTTTTAGATGGCCAACAGAGAAAGTGTGTCCCTTGGAGACAGTGGTTTCTCGGCAGAGCTTCGCCGCATGGTTGCCAAAATCGGATATGAGACCTTGCCAGTGTACCACCACACAATTGCCAACAACGGTACAGATTTCTACTGCAAGATCACGGTGACTCTCGACTCCAACCGAGAAGATCTTCCTCGACTTGTTTTCACTGCCAAAGCCGATCATTTCCTGTTTTCTCGGGAGGAATTATCTTATGAAGCCTTATGCCAGCTTCGTCATCACTTCAACATTGCTCTAGCAAATACGGTGTATCATTATCATCCCTCTCATAGTTGGTTAGGTCTGTAGAATGGTTGTGAGAATACCTGGTATGAAGACAATATGGTGATAGTGCACATGAGGACGATGCTACATTATTTGGATGGTGTGGGTGCCATGGGCCCCGGGTACCTCATGACAAGCATATGGGCCACTCGGATAGAGGATGGGCCTGGCCTTGTAATTAGAGATATAGTAATCCCTAGCAGACTTTGCCTTGTACGATAAGGAAAACACAGTCCTAGTTGGGTGCGCTATATCTCTAAGAGGAGATCCCTTGGCCGTAATCCGGTTGGGACTCTTACCTTGTAACCCTGTTCCCCAGTATATAAGGGGAGGCAAGGCGTCCCGTGAGGGCAGGTTGAGTTGGTTCACCAGAATCACCACCATACATCTTCAAATGAAAATACACCACAACTGGATGTAGGGTATTACGTCACATCGAGGGCCTGAACCAGTATAAACTCCCTGTGTTCCTTTGCAATCCATCAAGTTTCCATCCGCCGAGTAGCCCCATATATTTATTGCCGGTGTAAAACATCGACAGATGGCCTTCACACCAATTACCAGGAAAGAACCAGAATCCATATTCATGCACAACAGATGAAGATCGACAGGTTGCAAAGACAAGTGGATCAACTGACGCAACAGAACCAGGAGCTATGTCACAAGAGGATCCGAGAGTTGGAAAAGGAGCTGAAGGAACTGAAAGAAGAAGCTGATGCCCCTCAGCTGAAGAAGTCAAAGAGGCTCTCTGATTACCTTCCCAAAGCCTAAGCTGCACCCTCAAGATTAGTTTTCACATTTAGTTTAGTCGCGTGTGTTAGCTTGCTTGTTAGTGTGCCGGTGCTTGCTCCTTTTGTGCTTGTGTGCTTGGGTAGCGTATGGCATATATCAGCTGGTGATATGGCCATACTAGTTTGGTAGTGTAATAATCAACCTTCTATATTCATTACAGCTCAGTAATAATTTAAATATTTAGTAAAGAAGTTGTTTCTTCCTCTCTCTCTCTTTGCTCTATACCTTCTCTTCCCATTGATTTCTCCACCATAGATGGACAGTTTATACATGTGATATGAAGGAAGAGATTATGATGGGTTCAGTTTTTGGGTCAGAAATAACCACAATCATGACCTCTGTTCAGCTTAAGATTTGCAAACTCGGTTTTGTCAGGAACCCTAGTTCATCTAGAGTCGGCAAACCTTTGTTGGAAATGAGCCTTAGTTCTGAGTGGAAGTTTAAACGGTACCCACCTAAAAATCGTGAGAGTGACTTCCTCCTTTGGAAGCTAGTGTTTGGGTACATGCCTGCAAGCTGTCGGTTCAGGTTTATTTTATGAGAAAATCTCAGAAGACGAAGCAAATAGCCAAGAAGATAAGAAGACCATGATGCAGAATAGTAAGAGACAAGTCAAGTCAAGATTTATGGATCATCCTTGTTGTTCCAACTTTCTTAGGAGGACCACCTTGCTAGACACAACCAAGACGACAAGAACATTGTTTGGATAGGGAAATTTCTCGAGACTTCATTCGAAGCCGAAATGCCAATCATCGCAGAGATGCATCAACGCCATCATGGTCACAACAGTCACTACAATAAAGGAAAGACAAGTCGGTAGCATCAGAAGTTGGAAGAAGAAAAAAAACATACCTAACTCTCGATGGAGGTAGTGAAAGCCAATTTATGACAATGGAGTTAGTGAAAGCCAGTTTATGGTGGGAAAAGTAAGCCTGACTAGGTTATTATCTTCAGGAGTAACCGCAGTTGTCGCCATGATTCTAAGCCTATCTACATTAAAGGGTAGCACCTAAAACAAAAGCATTAAGGACAGGAGCCAAATATGGATGAATTTAAAGGCCAAGCTAGATATCAGACAACGAAGAAGTCGTTTAACTAATAACTCAACGGAGGACTTGGATCATTGGAGTAGTAGTCAGGAGTTTTAGAATGTGATCACTTAGGAACAAAGTATAAACTTATGCAACCCAAGAGCACGGTTGGAAGCTGTTCGAGTTAAAGCTCAGCTGGAACATGGAGAACCTACAACCACAAACGTTGAGTGAAATCACAAAACTTGGTAAGTCAGATGGTACATCCTAAATCAAAGAGTCAAAGCAAGTACTCAACAGGACTCGGGTGCCAACATCAGGAGTTAAGAATCCCGACTATGGATCAATCAGTTAAGAAGTGATTGAAAGAACAAGATACCTACGATGACCCTGGAAGTTACAGATGAATATTTCCATCACTATTATGAAAATCTAAGTATGGGGATTCTAAGAAACAGTGAGTAGGAAGGTAGGAAGAAAGGCGATTAATAAAGAAACCGGACGAAGTAAATTCAGTAGAGGAAGGAAAGTGTTCCACCAGGGAGGATGAGTGGTCAAGAACACCTCGGCACCGTGCCTAAGTTGTTGCACAGTCAAATAAATGGTATGCCATCAATAGGAGAGTATATAAGATACACCAGTGACAAACGGACAGTGTAACCGAATTAGATCTGACATTAAAGGGATCAAGGCTAGTTGGAGGTTGACTAGATCACCAAATATAGGACGGTCAAAAGGAATAATCTGCTCAATACAGTCGCGAGACACTAGTGTGGTAAATAGATGGAGATACAAACTACCGCTAGGACGAACAAGGAGATGGACTTCGAGAAGTGCCACTAGAAGAGTTGCAGGAAAGAGTAGGAGACCAACCAAACCCTTTTCTTTCTAGTTGCCCCAAATCTCGGGACGAGATTTCTATAAGGGGGGTGGATTTGTCACACCCTGAAAACTTGCTTTAATTAAAAATTGTTTTCTGTAAATGGAAATACAAGAATACACCAGAAATATTTTGTTTGAGAAAAGTGTTTGAATAAAATTTTGAGATTTCCAATATTAAAATCCCAAGTTCCAATTTTAATTAAATACTTGGATGCTTTTATATTCTTAGGGTTTTGTCGAAATATTTTAAGCGTTTGGGTATATTAAATTCTTCGTGTTTCATGGTGGCATTTACTTCTGGTAAATTCCAACCCTCTGTAATTTTTGTCAAAATTTTTGGAGCGATAGAATTAATTTAAAAAAAAATAAAGATCACTTCAGTAATTGAATAAATGAAAAAATAAATTCCTTTTTCTTTTCCCCTCTCGGGTCGTCTCTGGTCTAATTTTTTTATCTATCTCTTTGACTCGGACCGGTGTACCTCTCTTTTATCAATGTCTGGTGTAATTCTCGAAAACGCTAAAATTCCCTTCGCTTTCTCAAGATCCAAAATTCCTTCTACATCACTTTTCCTTTTAAAACAAATCCTGGATATTTCCTCGAAGTCTCTTTCGTCGAAATAAACCCAAATCCCTTGAGTTGTCCAATTTCAGACTCCATAAAACATTCCCGTCAATATTCCCATATTTCCAATATTCGGACATCCATAAAATACTCTCGATTCTTTGATTCTCAAAATATTTTGATATTTTGATCGATCAAATATTACATAAACCATTCCCCGTTCTCGACTCCCAAAACATCATCCCCATATTTTGGGAAGTTTATTTATTCCGTTTTCCGGACTCCATGAAATATATTCCTTGAATATATTCGATTTCTCGACCTCTACAAAATGACTTTCTATCTTCTAATTCCCACAAAATACTCTCGACCCATGAATATAAATATATATATGATAAATGTATATATACGTATATTCCGATGACCGGAATATCCCGTGATTTCGTATATTCCTCAAATTCCAGCAAGCTAAAATAATCTTTTAATTTTCCAAAACCCTCCTAAAATTCTAGATTTGGAACATTTCTAGGAAAGCCCTCCACTCTTTCCTTTTCCCTTTCCTCTTTCCCTCTTTTCTCTTCCCCACTCCTTCTTTTTCCTTTCTTCTTCCTCCTTTCTTCCTTCTCTCTCTCCTTGCATCTGCTGTTGAGGGCCGAGGCCGGCTGAGCCTGAGCCTCCTAGGACGGCCTAGCCTGCCTCTACTACCCTGCCGCTCTGCCCAGCCTGGCTGCCGCCCTTGCGCCGCCTTGGCCCGCTGCCCTGCGCCGCTGCAGCCCGACCCGGCCCGCCGCCGCCAGTCCGCCACCGTAGCCGTCGCTAATCTTGGCCTCCCATGCCCAGTCATGCCGCACTGGGACCCCCTGCACCGCCACACCCGCCGGCCCTAGCCGCGCCCTATAAATACCACGGCCATAGCCTCCTGTCTCTCGCTTTCCCCTGTGCCCAAGTCCATGCCGCCGCCATGCCATCGTCTGTGCCATCCGAGCCTCGCGCCGCCACCTAGGGCTGCCACCGCCATCGCCGCTTCTTGTTGTTACCCTGCGCCATGCCCTAGCGCCCCCAGCTCCCTGCGACCGCTGCACGCTCGGCGTCCCGTGCGCGCCGCCGCTTCTCCTGCTCTCTGCCTCATCGCTGCAAGCAGGGCTGTGGTCGTCGCCGTTGTCGTCGTCGGTGTCCTCTACCCTGGTGCCAGCCCCTGCTGTTGTCCCCCCCCCCCCGACATCACCCTCACCACCGCTGCTGTCGTCGTCTGCCACCACCGTCGATAGTCGCGTCACCCTCCTGCCGTCCATCTTTCGTCGCCATCTCTGTAGGCCATTGGTGAGTCCCTGTGCCTCGCTTCTCTTCCCCTTCGGCGCCTTTGTCCTTTTCCCTTCTGTGCTCGGTGTCCTCGTCGTTGTAGGCCTCACCGTTGCCATCTACTCTAGCGCCCGTTCCCTCCTCAGCGCCGGCACCGCCCCGGTCTATCATCAACACCGCCGCGCCAAGGAGTGCCGCTGCCGTTGCCTAGCCCCATCACCCGTGCCGGTCGCCATCCTGCCTGCCGAACGCCACCATGCCACTAGCCCTGTGCTCCCCTTGACGTCGCCTGCCCCTCCGTCCCTACGGCCGAGCCGCCATCGTCCTCATCACTTCGTCGTTGGTTGTCGCTCTGCCCGTCGCCCTCGGTGGCCGTCGCCCTATCCTCCTCAGCCGAGCCCCATGGCAGGAGCCCTTCCTCTCCCCTGCGCCTCTACTTTGTGGGTCCCGGCCAGCAGCCCTTGGTGACACCGACGTGTGGACCCATGCTCCTCCTCTCCAGTGCATCATAGTGGGCCCGACGAGTAGAGCCTCATCCAAAATCCCCAGCCGTTGGATCATGTCAACCAAATCCGATCCGTTCGATCCTCTTTAAACCCTAGATGAAACCCTAGCCGTTCGATCTTCTCTAGATCCAATCTAAGCCGTCGGATCCCCATAGCACTAGATCTGTGCCACATCATTTGCCTCGTTAGCCCTAAATGCACGGTGGTCACCAAATTCAGCTGCCATCTGTCATCCCCTGCTCACGGGGCATCCACCTCATCAGCATTCCCTCAACCTCCCTCTCCTCTAGTCCATGAACCAGATCCATTATGAGCCATCACACTGACAGTTGGTCCCACTGAATTATCTCTCTAGACATAATTCCTGTATTAATTAATTTCCCAAGGGAATATTCTAGGAATATTCCTTTTCTATTCCTATACCAATTTATTCTGACTTCAATATTCCGGAATCCGTATCTTTTCCGTCTGAACTTTAATTCGACCCGTTCTTCTTCCTAAATTCATCTAAAATTATAATTTACTTGTTTTAGGGTTTTTATCGTTTTACGTGTAGTCGCATACAATCGTCGATTCGGAAGATCGTGGAGTCTACGGAAGAGTTCGAAAGAGCAATCGAAGACGTTTTGTTGCAAGGCAAGTCACACGATAATCCCCTTGAGCAGTTGAACCCATTTGTGAAATCTATTTTATTTTAAAGTTATTGCATGAAATGTTTTGGAATGTTATGCAAAGCGTCCTATCATAATCTCTATTGGGTACTTTTGAGTATCGCGACGCATGGCTGACATGATGTTGAGATTTTGTCTTGTGGGTAAAGTTGTACACCTCTGGCCAGGGTAAAACTATTCGAATAGCTGTGCTCGTGGTTAATGAGAAGCCCTAGCAATGTTTTTTGTGATTAGTCCCACACTACTCATTAATGATAAATGATGAGAGAAACTTGATAGCTCCAGTTTGGAGAGTTATGGTTTGGGCTTGAACTGTGTTGGAGCACTGCTCAGAGATTGGTTAACTGTTGATAATAATTAAACTATAATGTTTTTAATGATTTTAAATGCAAATGTCTTAAATGCAGTCTTACGTAAATAAGCCATACTATGCCTTTCTTTTGGTATCCTGTTGCATTACATTGCATTTCCTAGTGTGGCTTGTTGAGTACGGTGAGTGGTACTCAGTTTTGCATTACTGCAATCATTAGAGTGAAGCCTTGCGAGAAGGAGAAGTTTAGTGTTTGGCTTATACCCCAGTTGAGCTGCTTGTGGTTTGGACCTGAAGCTATGCTAGTTGCCATTCCGCTGCTGTTTTCTTCTGTGTGAGGACTAAGTGCCTCTGTTGTAAGTATATATCATTTATCTTTTTGGTATGTTTATCAAATTGTCAATTTGTGTACCTTGGCTAATTCCTGGACGAGAATTTATTGCACAAATTAGCTTTGGAAATTCTGGTAAATTTTTGGGCGTGACAGTTGTCTTTAGTGAAATGGATTCCATTATCGCTAACGGGACTTGGGAGGTGGCAGCGCAACCTTATGGGTGCAAACCTGTGGGTTGTAAGTGGGTGTTCAAGAAGAAGCTTAGACCTGATGGTACTATTGAAAAGTACAAGGCTTGGCTTGTAGTCAAAGGCTATACTCAGAAAGAAAGCGAAGATTTCTTTGACACTTACTCACCTGTTGCTAGACTGACCACAATTCGAGTACTACTCTCCTTGGCTGCCTCACATGGTCTTCTCGTTCATCAGATGGACGTTAAGATAGCTTTTCTTAATGGAGAGCTAGATGAGAAAATTTATATGGAACAGCCTAATGGGTTTGTAGTAAAAGGTCAAGAAGGCAAGGTGCTAAAGTTGCTAAAATCTTTGTATGGTCTGAAACAAGCTCCTAAGCAATGGCATGAGAAATTTGATAGAACACTAACATCTGCAGGCTTTGCGGTCAATGAGGCAGATAAATGTGTATACTATCGCTATGGTGGGGGTGAGGTAGTTATTCTATGCTTGTATGTCGATGACATACTAATTTTTGGGACAAATATTGATGTGATAAACAAGGTCAAATCATTTCTATCTTAAAATTTTGATATGAAAGATTTGGGAGTGCTGATGTTATCTTGAACATCAAGCTAATAAGATGTGAGAATGGGATTACACTCATGCAGTCCCATTATGTAGAAAAGGTCTTGAACCGTTTTGGTTACATTGATAGCAAGCCTTCTCCAACACCTTATGATCCTAGCTTGTTGCTTTGTAAGAACAAGAGAATAGCTAGGAATCAATTGGAATACTCCCAGATAATTGGCTCACTTATGTACCTATCTAGCGCGACTAGGTCTGATATCTCCTTTGCTGTGAGCAAATTGAGCCAACTTACTTCTAACCCAGGAGATGATCATTGGCGTGCGCTTGGGCAAGTTATGCGCTATCTGAAGGGTACTATGAACCTTGGACTGCTTCATACTAGGTACCCATCAGTACTAGAGGGCTATAGTGATTCCAACTAGATCTCTGATGTCGATGAGATCAAAGCCACTAGTGGATAGTTTTCACACTAGGTGGTGCTGCTGTTTCATGGAGGTCTTGCAAATAGACTATTTTAACTAGGTCAACCATGGAAGCTGAGCTTATGGCACTAGACACTGCTACTATTGAGGCAGAATGGCTGCGTGATCTATTAATGGATATACCTGTGGTTGAGAAGCCTATGCTAGCTATCCTTATGAACTGTGATAATCAAACTATCATTACTAAAGTGAACAGTTCTAAGGATAATATGAAATCATCTAGACATGTGAAGAGACGATTGAAGTCTGTCAAGAAATTGAGGAACTCTAGAGTTATAACATTGGATTATATTCAAACATCTAGAAACCTGGCAGATTCCTTTACTAAGGGACTATCACGGAATGTGATAGGTAATGCATCGAAGGAGATGGGTATGAGACCCATGTGTGTTATACTATGGTGGTAACCCAACCTATGTGATCAGAGATCCCGTGAAATAGGACTTGGGAAGAACAAGCCATTAGTTAACTAGAGGAGAGTACCTTTAACCCTCTCTAAGTGAAGATGCATGTACTCTCACAAGCTGCAAGGCAGGTTGGTTATGTCTTAATGTGTTCTGTTGGTTTTAAATAGCGAAGATGCTATCCTGTAGAGTATTCTTGAAAGAGCACACCTATATGAGCCTGTTTGTTAGTCGCAGTCTATGGAGAATTTGGGTGAATCTCCTAGGAAGCTCATGAAAAGACCGAGGAGTATGACTTATACGCTCCAACTGAGAGGTAGCCGACAAGTAGCCTAGTATCAGTTAAGTTTCTGAGTGAAACTTGCTCGCACAAAACTTGCAATTCAAGGCTTAGTCCATTGTTCAAGTTGTGAGTAAATGTAGCTTGGAGATCTAGATGGATGTTCAACCTTAATCGGTCTTCATCGAAACACTAGTATAAAAATAGTACATTGGAGAAAGGCAAATCTCTGTATGACTTTGAGATTGGGTGGGGGATTGTTGGAATTGTTAGTGGGCCTAGGGCTCATTTGGAGAATAATTCCTAGAAAAATCTCAAAAGCCCACCTCATGGGAGGCATGCATGTGAACTTTAGTACCACCTTGCTTATTTTAGGAGAGGAAGACCTCCTTAAAAGGGTGAGTGCTCTCCTAGTCACTTGAGCAATGTGTGGTGGAGAGAACTAGAGAAACACATGTGCGTGCTCGCTCGCCTCACCTCGTCTCGCCGGGCCCGGCCAGGCTTGGGCACCGGACATGCACGTGAATGGTCCATCAAAATTGGCTCCTCATGCTTGCGCAGATGTGGCTTCCTTTTGCAGTTTTGGTTTTGCTACATCCAACGGATATTCTGGTGTTTGTTTTACCGGATTATTCAGTGCATTGGACTGGTGTGGAGTCCGGGTAGGTTACGTGTGACTTATCCGGTTCGGTTACGGGAAGGCGTCCTAATCACACGTCTTATATATACCGAACCGCCACCTCCACGTGACATACGCGCAAGTAATCTAGGGTTTTGCCTCTCCTCTGTACTGCATCGCCTATACATCGTCAACTCCGTCTCGCTCGTTGGTGTGCATTGGCGATTGGGAGAGCAGGTCTCCGGAACTGTCGTCCTCGTGTAGTCCTGCACTGGGAGAGGGCGAATAAGGTTTTTGGGAAGTGCTCCGCGCGACTGCTCATCGTTTGTCCGTCACGGCTCGTCTTCCTCTACGTTCGGACACTGCGCGTCGTCATCACCATCCTGTACCATGCATTGTACGTGCGATGTGTGCTACTGCTCCGAGCACATCTGCTCCAAGCTCTTTTTCTGAACAGAATCGTTGGTACGTATTCTTCATGTTTTACATGTTCAATCTATTCTTGTATTTTTCCGTTGCATACATGTCTAGATTGTGTGAGATGATTCTACTAGCTTATGCGGTTGATGCCGTGATTTATTTATGGAATAAATTAAATCTACAAGTGCTTATTTTTCTAACACATATGTGCATCATCACCTTGTATATGTGGGTTTTATCTTTTTTTTATTACACTAAACATGCACATACGCACACACGTACGAGTGCTAGTAGTTTATTTGAAAAAAATACACAACAGTAGACACCAAATGTCTAAAAATTGCACACTTAGCTTGTTAGATCTTATAGTTACTCTTAACCTTAGCCAACACATGATCACCTTAAAATTATGTGGAATTGGGTGATTCACTGACCGGTAGATGTCAAAGCCATTAGTGCCATGGTGGTACTTGTCGGTGATGCCATAGGTCGTCGTTCAACATGAGGGTGGTGTCGCCCTTCCAGCCGCCACCTGCACTGTCCGGCAATTGGGGAGGAGATCGACCTTCGGTCTCCTTCTAACGCTCTTAGGATCGACTAGGGTTTTCAAGAGTAGCTTAGGCGTCCATAGATCGTCATCTACGTACGTGCCACAGCTCCCTTTTAATTTAGCGCTAGAGGAGATCGGGGCCGAGTCTGGTAGGGATAGACCGGGCACTACCAATTGTTGCGCGAGTGTGGGAATCGGTCCACGTTCGTTATTGGCACATGGGTGGTGGAGGGACTCAGCCCACACGTCTTATCCTGGCTCGTGAAGCTAGTAGATCAACCAACATTCTCCTAGTTGATCTTAAGGCTAACGAGTCCAGTCTAAGTAGAATGGTGAACCAAAATAATGTGTCATAGCTGTCAGTAGACGCCACTACGACAACAGTACCTATAGTCACCAAAATACCTCGATGGGAAACAACTTACTCTTCTAGGGTGTTGATTGATTCTTATGCCCCTATTCTAGAATCACACTTATAGGCTACCTACTAATCACATGCCGGCAATATGCTCATTAAATAAATTGGGTGGTAGTCCTTTAGTGAGCGGATCCGCGAGAATTAACTTAATGCTTATGTGCTCAACCTTAACGAAATGCTTAATTGTTTGGCAGCACCACTTGACTTGTTGTTACTCGAATAGAACACTACGGCCTTATTGTCGCAGTATATAGTGAGTGGTTTAGAAATGTTGTCTACCACTATTAGTCTCGGAATAAAGCCTTTAAGTCATACGGCCAGCCCAGTTGGCTCATAGCATGCTACAAACTTAGACTACATCGTCGATGCTACAGTGAGAGATTGTTTGGAGCTTTTCCCTGAAATATTTCCTCCTGCGAGAGTGAAGACATAGCCTGAAGTGGATTTCTTAGTGTCTATACACCCTGCAAAGTCAGTGTCTGAATAACCAACAACCTCAAGGTCATCAGACTTTCTATAAGTTACCGTGTAGTGCTTAGTGCCCTGCAAATAGCACAGGACATTCTTAACACCTTCTAGTGGTCTAGACCTGTATTAGACTAATACCTGCCAAAAATTCCGGTTACAAAAGCCAAATCTGGTCACGTACAGACTTGCGCATACATTAAGCTTCCGATAGCTGAAGCATATGGAATTGTCTTCATCTGATCTTTTTCTAATTGATTCCGTGGGCTTTGGAATAAACAAAACTTATTGCCCTTAACAATTGGCGTAGGCGTGACAGAGCATTTACTCATCTTGTATCTTTCAAGTACTTTGTCAATGTATGACCTCTGAGATAACCCTAATACTCCTCTAGACCTATCTCGGTGTATCTCAATGCCTAAAATGTAAGAGGCCTCACCAGGATCTTTCATGTCAAACTTAGAGAACAAAAATGCCTTAGGCTCATGCAGCAAATGCTTATTGCTGCTTGCTAATAAAATATCGTCCACATAGAGTACTAAGATTATTAACTTACCACCCTTATATTCATACAAACACAATTATCCATTCCATTCTCCTTAAATCCAAAATTCTTAATTATGTCATCGAATTTAAGGTACCATTGTCTAGACGATTGCTTTAGACCGTAAATGGATTTCTTAAGCCTGCATCCCAAATGTTCCTTGCCTTCCACAACAAAACTTTCCGGTTATGCCATAAAAACTTGCTCATGCAAGTCACCATTAAGAAATGCAGTTTTGACATCCATCTGATGTAACTCTAAATCATAATGAGCTACCGGCGCCATGACAAGTCTAAACGAGTCTTTCTTAGAGATAGGGGAAAAGGTTTCATTATAGTCTATTCCCTCTCTCTACGAAAAACCCTTAGCTACGAGCCTCGCCTTGAATTGTTCGACGTTTCCCTTGGAGTCATACTTAGTTTTGTAGACCCACTTACAACCTACTGTTTTGACTCCTTGGGGAATTTTTACTAAATCCCAGACATTGCTAGTGCCCATAGACTTTAGTTCATATTCCATGGCCTCAAGTCACTTGCATGAATACTCACTGACAATGGCTTCCTTAAATGAAATGGGGTCATCTGCTTTCCTAATGTCTTCTTCAATGAAAATCTCATAGTCACTAGGAATGGCAAATCTCCTCTCCCGTTGTGATCTTCTTAGTTGTTCATTAGGGATTTCAGCGGGCTGAGGAATTTGCACATCAGTTTGTACATCATTTTATGCTATAGGTTCATTAGTATCCTCAACTAGAGATGGATCCACAAAAGAGGATGCATGTGGCACTATTTGAGATGCAGGCAGATTTTCCTACTGGATAACCGACATGGTGACACGGATTTCCTCAAGGTCCAACTTTTTGTCTTGTGAGCTCCCATAGATTTGATCGTTCTCTAAGAAGACAGCGTGTCTTGTCTCAATGAATTTATTGACATGGTGTGGGCTGTAAAAGCGATAACCCTTAGATCTTTCTAGGTATCCAATGAAGTGACAACTCACAGTTTTAGGGTCTAATTTCCTTAGATGTGGATTAAAAGGTTTGGCTTCAGCAGCGCAGCCCCATACTCTCAAATAATTTATTCTCAGTTTCCTACTAGTCTATAATTCATAAGGTGTCTTAGGCACGGACTTAGTGGGCACCCGATTTAATATATGAGCGGCTATTTTTAATGCCTCCATCCACAATTTCACAGACAGATTAGAATGACTAAGCATGCTACAAACCATGTCCATTAGTGTGCGATTATGACGCTCAGCAACTCCATTCTGTTATGATTCACCGGGCATCGAATATTGGGCAACTATACTATTTTCCTGTAGGAATTTGGCAAATGGCCCCAGAATTTGCTCGTATGGAGCACTTTTCCCATAATATTCTTCTCCTTGGTCTGAGCGCATGACTTTAATTTTAACATTATGCTGATTTTCCACTTCAGCCTTAAAAATCTTAAACTTTTCTAGTGCTTTAGACCGGCCATTAATGGGGAAAATCTAGCCATGACGGAAAAGTCATTAGTAAATGTAATGAAGGAATCAAAACCGTCTACTGACGTCACTGGGAAGGGTCCACAAATATCCGTGTGGATTAACTCGAGTATTCCTGTACTCCTAGTGGCCCCTTTCTTTATAGTTTTAGTGAATTTGCCTTTTATGCAATCTAAGCAGGGATTTTCCTTAGTGAAATCTAATGGTTGGAGTATCTCGTCTTTAACGAGACTCTCCATCCTCCCCCTTCAACATATGGCCTAAGCGACAGTGCCATACTTTCGATGAGGTCTCATTAATCTTAACATTATTAACAACATCACACAAAGTCATTGCAGATTCATCAAGGGAGAGCAAATAAAGTTTGCCTCGCTTAAAAAAAGGCCCACAACCTCATTATTAAGCTTAATAAAATATTCAATGTCTCCAAAATCAACTCTAAAACCGTATTCGGTTAAACAAGCAACGGAAATAAGGTTCCTTTTGACAGATGGAACATAAAGAACATCATGTAATAATAAATCGAAGCCTCCTCCTAGAACTAAGGGAAGATCTCAAATGGCCTCAATATGAAGTTCATTGCCATCCACCACTCTAAGACTTTGCTCCCCCTGTGATAGTCCTCACGGAACGCAATTACTAAAATGAATTGGTGACATGCACAGTTGCACCTGAGTAAATCCACCAAGAACCAGAGGCATAATTCACATAGAGTGCATCATCAACATAAGAGATAATATCAATAATGATGTTACCATGCTTAGCAAGCACATCCTAAAGCCATTACAATTTTTCTGCATGTGCCAGTTTTTCTTGCAAAACTTGCACGGAATCAAGCCACTGGATGTAGATGCACCAGATCCAGATGGACACCCTTGGGGCCGGCTTATATTTCCCTATAGGCTTAGGCTTGCCAGTGGAACTCTTAGCCCATTTGCTGGCTTCACCTATACAAGCTTCATCAGCCTTCCTCTTTCCTTTATTAGCCTCAGCGAGGAAGGCCTATTCCTTCTGCGTTTCTACCTTCTGACGCTTCCTCCTCTCTAACAGAGTGAGATGAACTCGGCCAATGGACCACTTGTCCTTCTGAGTATTGTAATTTATTTTAAATTGACCGTAGTCTGGTGGCAAGGAACTCATGATGAAATGGACCAGGAAGCCATCAGAGATAGCCATGTCTATGCTCTTCAGTTGTGCTACCATGTTGGTCATAGACATAATGTGTTCTCTCACACTCCCCTTCCCGTCGTAGCAAGAGGTGAGCATCCTCATGATAAGAACACTAGGATAAGTCTTAGAAGAGCCTTTGAAATTTTGCTCAACATTAGTCATATATGCCTTGGCGGTGTCAGCATTAGAAATGCCGCCTCTAATGCTAGGGGATATAAAGTTCTTAATGACCATCAAGCTCATGCGATTTGCCTTCTCTCCATTTTTCCGCCTTCTCCTCATAAGCCTTCTTAATTGTGTTAGCGGCATTAGCGGGAGGTGCAATGGGGACTTTCTCGCGTAAGGCAACATCATAATCAAGTAGCCCAAGGGTAATGTTCACCCTCTCCTTCCATTCCTGGAAGTTAGTGCTATTTAGTTGCTCGAGGCTGTTTTATTTGAGCAACTACATTATTAACAGCTGAAATTAACGACAAAACATTAGTAAACAGCAGCAAGGCATGTATAATTAACTCTACATTGGTCTGGTTAATCATGCACAGAAAATAAATATTCTACTCCATAATACTGTTGGGCAAAATGAAGTAAAACATAAATTGTTGTCAAAATAGTAATAATATCCTAAATCACAACTCCATTGGGCTGAAGTGATAGCGGAAATAAAATAAAATATTCCAACTAAACTTCTTGTTGGTTCCATTTAGTTGGAAATTAATTCTAATGCAGAAATATAAATTTTACTTTAATTTATAGCATCAAGAAATGGCTTAAGAGGAAATTAAAACTCAGCTAATAAACAAAATAACTCGAGGAATTAATAAACTTAAATTTACATCATTGAGGAATGGCTTAAAAGGAAATTAAAATTCAGCTTATTAACAAAATAAGCTCAAGGAATTAATAAAAGGAAAAAATGAAATTGGCCTTGTGGCCCATTAGGCATCGACCGGCCTGTTACTGTGCCCCCCAGCGTGCACGGCCCTCATGTGCGCACCCGCAAGCCCATCACCAGCCGCCGTCAGATCTAGATCGATGGCTGGGATCAGGGGGATCGGATCGGTGCGGCACGGACACGACGATGACAATCAATCTCTAATCCGACGGCCAGAGATCGACGTAGTTCACAACAAAATCGCCACTTGCCGAACCCAAAACCCTAATCGCCATTTTTACCCTTTCTTCCTAGATTTCTCGTGTGAGAGAGAGATGGCGACGCCGACGCCGAGCGAAGTGGCGGCGACGGCCATGGTGCGTGGCGTCCTTATGCCGCGTGCCATGTTGTCCCTTGCCACCACCGCCGTGGTTCTCCTCCTTGACGTGGCGCATGGCCGCGCTAGGCAAGCCTCGGCCCCACGCGGCCAATGGAGGCAAGCGGGCAAGACGGTCCAAGATGGTAGCAAAGCGGGTACACGGTGGAGCTTAGGCCATGCACCAGACATGAGGACAGTGAGGACGCATTCGTGTCTTCCGCCCGCTCCTCCGCTCCTCGTGGTCCCTTTTCTCTTCCCTCTTCTCTGTCGTCCGCTGTGCGTTTTGGGCTGCGGCGCCTGCACGGAGGTGCACAAGTGAGGATGAGCTTGATGCCTCGCGTCGCAGCTTCGGCGAGTTTAGCTCCGGCGAGATGGATCAGCTAAGTAAATCTTAGCCCCGTCTCTTAGGTTTTTTGCATGATTTGGGGTTTCTTAACTTGGGATGTGGAGAAATTTTGACATTTGGGCTCCTAATCTTGGGGAAAAACAAATTTAGGGTTTCGGCCGAAGGGGAATTTTGGGGATTTTAATTTTTTCTTAACCCAATTTGGCTCCCTTCCTAATTGCTACCCAAACCGAACGTAATGGCATAGGATGCGAGTAAAATTGAACTAATTTGAACATTAACACATAAGATTGAATTGAATAAACCGACATTAGGAAATCTACGACTTTAGGGCTTCTAACTGGGATGATGGATACATGTTGGCAGCTAAGGTGGCTTTGGTACCACAATGCTATATCTTATAGTTACTCTTAACCTTAGCCAACACATGATCACCTTAAAAATTATGCGGAATTGGGTGATTCACTGACTGGTATATGTTGAAGCCATTAGCGCCATGGTGGTAGTTGTCGGTGACGCAGTAGGTCATCGTTCAACGTGTGGGTGGCGTCGCCCTTCCAAACGCCACCTGCACTGTCCAGCAATTGGGGAGGAGATTGACCTTCGGTCTCCATCCAGCACTCTTAGGATTAGCTAGGGTTTTCGGGAGTAGCTAAGGCGTGCGTAGATTGTCACCTACGTACCTGCCGTGCCTCCCTTTCAATTTAGCGCTAGAGGAGATTGGGGGCGAGTCCGTTAGGGATAGAACGGGCGCTACCGATTGTTGCGCGGGCGTGGGAATCGGTCCACGTTCGTTATCGGCACGTGGATGGTGGAGGGACTCAGCCCATCCTAGCTCATGAAGCCAGTAGATCAACCAACATAGCTGTCTGGGGTATGCATATTAATTTGGATTTCGGCATATATTTCTCCTTAACCAATAACTAGATTGGATGATAGCAGGACTTGTAAGTGCCTGTGCGGAAGCTGAAAATTGTCAGCGCCGTCGATCTTGTGGTGGTATTGTAAACGCATGACCTGGTGACTACATTTATCATTTATGCACACGTTGGGTGTGTCTGGTCGATTTTCTTTTTCAGGTTTATGAGTTTATCTATTGTTTTATCTTCAAGCATATGCTAAGAGAGCACATTAGTGAGTGGTATGTGTGCCTGTCTTCACCTTCTCTCTTCATATATATATGGGCCTGTTTGGTTGCATGCATCTCCTCAGCATGGCCATACGTCTTAGCCAAGCTGGACTTTGGCTGGTCAGGAAAACACGAAAGGGTTTGTTTGTTTGGTTGTACTAACTGGTCTTTGATCACCAGAGATATTGTTTGGTTGGTTGCGTGAGTTTTTGTTTACTCGGGTGGTCACATGATGATGGATAAAAATGATGACAGATTCACATGTAGTATTTGCTTGATAAATTATGATGCAATAGAAAATGATCAAATCCATGTAGGACAATTTATTTTTTAAGAAAATCCATGTACTATAACAGACAACATTTTCAAAATCAATACGAATCAGAAGCCTCGTGCAAGCAACATGTAGATATGGGTCAAGCCTCATACAGCCAACCAAACAAGCATCAAAAAAATATGTATAATCAGAAGAAGATAACATAGAGGGGTGCGAGTTGTTTTGCTATGCCGGAAGGAAGATGGTGGTAGACAGTTTGGCTGGACGAGATGATAGGTTCAATCAGCACTAGGATAGCCCAATGGTTTCTTTAAGAGCGGGATATATGTTGCTTGGCCATTCTTTTCCTTTCTACCATAATTGTAGCGTTGCACTGTACATTGCCCCTAAAGTATTCTACCACTCTACTACTCTGAATTTTTTTATTTTTATATTTATTTAATAAAATATTTACAAAAGTATATTTTTGTTTCAAAATTTTACAAAAATATACCCCCAACGATGCCCTCCCAGAGGGCGATTTGATGATGGGACTGACGGCCGTAGACTGAGCGGCTGACGACCATCAGCGGTTTTTGCAGGCGGCCCCCCGGCCGCCTATAAAATGGCCTATTTTATTTAAAAAAATTCTTTCCAAGTAAAAAATTGCCCTGCCACATTATAAAACCCTCTCAGCTTCTGAAAAGTTCATAAAATTCGCAAAATAACAGAAAAAAGAAGAGAGGCTGAGAGTGAAGGCAAATGAAAGCGGTGAAGCCCTGCCGATTTCTTACGGATTCGCTCTACAGGTAATATTTTATGCCTCTTTGCAATTTCTATTTCTAATCATCAAATGATGTAGTATGTGTAGTATTGTAGATCTGTTGTAGTTGAGCATAACGGCTAAGGACATTGATAGGCCGGATGAGAGAAGTTAGGGTTTTTTTTACTAGATAAGTAGCACTAGTTCGAGAAATGCTAGGGAGATGGAAATGAGGATGATGATATTTCATTATTTGTAGTCATGTGTAGTACGCCCTAGGTATGTAGTTGTATAAGGTATTTTTGTCCTAGCGAGTTATAACTTGCATTTATTTGTTTATAATGTAGGTTGCTATGGATGCGTTCGGTATGTCCAGTCGTCAATGACCTCCGATTGGCATGCCTCCGCCGATATGTTGGTGCGGAGATAATTGCAAAGTTGCAATAAGTGAGAAGGATCACACATACTAGTAAAGGTATTGGATGTGTGCTAATTATACGTACTCCCCGGAGAAGCAGAAGCCACAAGGGAAGAAGGGGAAGTCGAAGAAGCTAGTGGAGGTAATACGAATTATCTTATAGTACGAAATATTTGAACCTTTGAGCTAACAAATTTGCATATGTCAAGGCACCGAAGCCTCCTCCGCCTCTATGCAACTTTGTGTAGTAGATAGATACGGAGGTCCGTCCATAGGACGCAGAGTTTCTTTGCGGGTTAAAAGATTGGAACAGGGAGCGGCGTGAACGTCTTTGGGCCAGAGAAGCAAAGTGGGAGGCTGAGTAGAAGAGGAAGGAGGAGAAGGAGCGGCAAGAGAAGGAGCCCGTGAGGGCAGACAGAGAGAGTTTAAGCGGGAGAACGGGCACTGTGCAGGGAAGTGACACTGCACACAGTAGTTGCGTATCTCTAGTCGGATATCCATTTGAAATACCCTAAGGCATGTAATAACAATAACTAGAAATGTTTCATGTGCCGTTTGTACTCGTTGGATGGATAATTTCATTAGGTTCATAAGCAATTAACGTGTGCTCGGTTGTCACCACTCGGAATCTACTTTCGCTGTGAAGTTGAAACTTGAAAATTCATCTTTTTCATTAGTTTTGTCGCAAACGTAGATCATGAGGAGTACATCATTTGATTGACGGAGTGTAAACGAAAGTTAAAGAGGTTTCTCTTCAGTAAACGTAGAATTAATAAAACATGATGTACAACAGGCGAACTAGTACTGGTACCATACGGTACTACGGGTTCGCTGACCGTAACCTCTAGCCTCTCCTTCGGTTCCTCCTACCCTGCGCTCGCACGCTGGCCTAGGAGTACGTTAGCAGGTCTGGTGGTATGGCCACGGCCCAACGCGGGTCACCTAGCACGGTCCTTTTTGTTTTGTGTGGCATGCTGGTGGGTCCTGTGTCTGCGGGTGGCGGAGCTCCTTTTGAGCTACGAGGAACCTAGTACCTCCTGGATCTCCTCGTCTCGTCCTCCAAGTCGTCCCACGCTGCGAAAGGATCTGTGGCCTAACCGCTGCTCATGCACCCTGCATGGAGGAGCCAGCGTCAGCAAACATCCCTGGCGCTGTAGAGTGGAACCCTGTGCATTAAATTGTTGACAATTGCAAACCAAAATTTTGCAAGGCAAAAGTAAACTTTGATATAACCTAAAGGACCTCCTGTGGTGGCCTCGAGGGCACTTCTCATGCCCTACTGCGCGTGTGGTCGTGTGTGGTACGCTCTCTGCATCGACGTGCCAACTCCAGAGGGATGTAGGTATGGTATAGCGAAAGCTACACAGAAGCATATTGATGTAAAACAGTGCATGTCGTAGAAGGAAACATGTTATGAACTGATGGTTAGCGGAATTTACCTTTGGAGGGGCCAGCTGGCTGACTGGAACCCTACGGGCGCATCCTGCTCCTGCTCCCTGCTGGCCCGTGGACTGTTGGTTGCTATACAGCTACGGGAGGTACCACGTTGGCTGCACGACAAGTGAGCGCATGAATCACTATGTGCTGAATCAGAGGGCGGCCCTCATAGGGAGAGTGCTAAATCAGAGGGCGGCCTATCGCGAACCGCTCGGCTGCCCATAGCTGCAGAAGGAGAGGGCAACTAGCGAGAATCACACCTAGATTCAGTCTTTGTGCACACGTCACAAAGAGCACGGTACGTCGCCGCTAGCACAGCAGATCCCAGTTCTACTGTGGTACACAGCCGTCCTCGCTGTCAGCGATCGCACGAGCGTAGCGGATCAGTCCCTTGTCCACCGCGTGGCCCGTCGTGCTGGTGAACATCACCCACCCGAACAGCCATAGCAGGTATGCTCCATGCTGCTGCCGCACCGAGTATTCGTCGGCGTCAGGGTCTAGTTGATCAGGCTGTAAAGCAAGATTATAGTCAACACCACTGTTGCTTTGTAGATCGGATGATTGTGAATCGAAGGAATCCGTGACTTAGCGGTGAGACTATAGTAGCCACACCTGTGAGGGGCCGCTTGTGGTGTAAGGCGGTAGCGAACCCGGCCTACCAAGTCCAGGTCGACGGTGCACGGCCTCAAACCGAGCAGTGATGTCCTGTGACCAACCATGCAGCCCATCAACAGGACCAACTGTGTCCCCTATGAGAGGAAGTCCCAGCAGGTAGGACACGTCCTGGAGTGTGCGAGTCATCTCGCCACACGGTAGGTGGAACGTGTGTGTCTCCGGTCTCCAGCGATCCACCAGTGCTGCCAGAAGTGACCGGTTAGCCTCCAGTCGCTTGGCGGGGTACCTCTCGCTCCGGTTTACCGCGCTTTCGGCTCAACTAGCCTACACAGCAGAAGAAGTCCAGCCTCACGCAACCTGCAGAATATAGCTCTGTAGTCAATATTGGGGAACATAGATATGTACAAATGATGTGAATGAATGTTGGTATAGCTCTTACCTCTCACGGAACCAGGAGTCTATCGCGCAGGAGGGTGACGTGAAGGCCGTGGACAGAAGGTGGCTAGCTGGGCACCCATCGACTCGGCTGACAAGTAAGACCGGTGGGGCGGGCTAGTTGAGGCCCTGGTCGAGCAGCTCCGGTGTATGGTACGCGTACCTGCATGCAAAAATAGAGAGTTAGTAAATTTTATTGTCAAAGCTACAAAGTAAGAGTAAGTTTGCAAAGTTAATTGAACAACCGCCCCATTACAAATTATTGTTAAGACTTTATAGCATTATTACATTGACAATTAAAAACAACAGTACGGTACATATCCTTCTATAACAAAGATCAAGCATAGATTTACACACCTACACCGCAAGCACCACCAATCTGCTCGACGAACACCTAGGACGGGGTCGTCTTGAAGTTGTGCCTTCACCCGTAGGATAACTGCCATCAACGCCTGAACCCGACGGTCTAGCTTCCGCCGCACTTGGACCGGTTGCATTCTTTGGACATTTCTTATATGTATGACCTGTTTGGTCGCACTTTGAACAACATTTATGCCTTCCACCGGCTTCTGACTCATCCATGTCATTACAGATGTGTCATTGTTTATGGCGACCTACTTTATCCCTCAATTTTGTTGGATCAGGAATGTATATAGCTTGAGAATGCTCCGTAGTAAATGTGCCCCAATACCAAAAGCCGTATTATCTCTCCACTCCAAAGTATTTATAGATTGCTTCTTTTCTGAAATAGAAGGTGAGACAAAATAACGTGCTTCTATCCCGCCACTCACCGCTCGCGGCAGCAATAACATGAGAACATGGCTTATGGAGCAAAGTAGGTTTTCGGCACGAGCACTTGCAGGTCCCGTCTTCCTTCAGCACGCACTCCTGCACAACTCTTTTGCGATAGATTTCTCACATGCCCTTGTCGACACACAATATTTCAAATCTGTGTTCTTGTGTACCTTGAGGTATAGCTTGATGTCTTTGGGCTTTTTTACTTTTATCTTGCAGGTACTTAGTCAGTAGTGTGCCAAAGAAAAGATTATTGTCTACCATTGAGGGGCCGGTTGCTCTGAACCGATCTCTGAATATTATTGTCTGCCATTGAGGGGCCAGCTGCTCTGAACCGATCTCTAAAGTATTTGCATGTGCCATGCAAGATAAATTCAACTATGCCAAGAAGTGGGAGGCCTCAAACACCACGCATCACCCAGTTATAAACCTCTACCAAATTTGTGGTCATTATGCCAAATCGAGAACCATCCTTGTCATACAACAATGACCATTTCTCTTTTGGCTCATTCTTAATCCACTTTGAAAATTTTCTAACTAAGGATGCCGACCTTCTTCTCATATGAGGCCCATCACTTGATAGAGGTCCAAGAGCTTGTGGAGCCTCATCCCCTGCAAGGGTAGCCCTCCTGGACTGCTCATGTGTTTGTTTAGAGGTCAGCTTATTCAACCTCCTCCAAAGCTCATTGAATTTCTTTTCTTGATTCTGGATGCACAGCCTCTTGAAAAGATCCATAAGGTGCTTATTCTTAAACTACCTATAGAAATTAGCACCCATATGACGCATGCACCATCTGCTTTGGACATCAGACCACCTTGGTGGGTATCCCTTCTCAGCACATCCATATCTCAATTCCTCAATTGCTCGCAGAAAGCCGGCGTGATGGTCATGTATGAGGCATAGTCTGGTCTCATCCGTACAACTGCAGACTTAACCCTTTCTAGGAACCAATACCAGCTATCAGTGTTCTCACTCTCAACAAAAGCAAAAGCCACCGGTAGAACTTGGTTGTTCCCATCGACTCCGATTACTGTTAATATCTGCCCTCTATACTTTCCGGTCAGAAATGTCCCATCGATGCGAGGATGGGACGACAATGCACAAATGCCTGAATGCAAGCACCTAATGCAAAGAATACCCGTTGCAACACACTTTTATTACCATGGTCAATTGATGGAAAGGCTTTCAGGTCGTAGCAGATCTCCGGATTCCTCTAAAGAATACAGCCTAACAGACGAGGCAAATTATCATAAGACGTTTCAAATGTACCAAACCCTATCTCTACAACCTTCTGTTTTGCCCTCCAAGCCTTAGCATAGCTAATTGTGTATTTAAATTTCTCTTCAATATGTCTAACAATTGCCTTGGTTTGTACCCTAGGTTTTTCACAATGTGGGAGTACATCTCTGTTATAACAAATACAAATATCATGTTTCTATGATATTTTTCAACACTTCCTAAGTAACATGAATGCTCGGTCACGATTAAAGACTTACCATAATCTTTCCATTTACCCTTGAATACGTGCACCCGCCATGAACACCCATCCTTCATACACTTCACTTCATACACTAATTTGCTTGACTTCACGACCGAGAACTCCCTCTGAAGTGATACCGCCCATTGTTTTACTGCCTCCTTTAAATCCTCTACATATGCATACTTAGCCTCCTGGATGACCTCATTCTCCTTATACTCCCATGGCACATGATGCCGCTCGGAGATAACAAGCCTAGAGAAGTCCTCGTTGCTCCATTCTGCAGGCATCACGTTGTCCTCATCAGACGAATCATCATAGTCTGCATGCTCATTTTTAGAATCTTCCCTATCCATTTCTTCGACGATGGTGTCGATTAGTTCTCCCTCACCTGCCACACCTGTTGGCTGTCTATCTTCTTCATTCCCACCTTCATTTTCTTCCATTGTTTCGGCATCACCTCCCACCGTACTTGGACCCTCATCATCTTGCACGGGCATTGCAGCAGCAGTGTTATCCTTCTCATACACCGACACAAGTATGTCCTGTGGCCAACCACGTTGGAATGCATTCTCCACGTACCATCTCCAAGTGGCAGTGCAATCCACTGGCATTAGTTCCCAAAAAAACCTTCAACTGCACGACTGACTACAACATACAAGGTTATTGCGTTGATCTGGGAGTCTAGATGAAAGCCTCGCATCAGCTAGTTGTACACTGACCTGAAACTTCTCTCAGCCGGCCTATCAACTAAACGTACGTTAACATTTAAGTTACACTAAACGTACGTTGATCTCAGTACGTTATGCCGTTATGTACGAGGACTTAAGTTACACTACAGATTGGGTGTATCCCCAATCTGTTAGGTTATGCCATGATAGTCAGTTCATGAAACCTTTTCCTCATTGAGGTTTCAAACCCGGTTGAAAGGTAATGATCATACGTTTGTAATGCATTGTATGTCATTGATTCTTTCCCAATAAATGAAAACTTTTTTCTGTAAATACTGCGTATTTGATTCCATTATCATATGATAATACTATATTTGTATTTATTTATTGTATTATACCTTTATATCTTCTAAATATCTAAATATATAGAATATAGGAATCCCGATTTGTCAAGTCTCATGATCGTATCAAGATCTATTTAAACTCGGCTCAATCTGAAAAAAAAGATTGAGCCGAGTTTAATTGCAATCAATTAGAAGAAAAAAGAAGAATTACTGCATTTCGTAACTGATTTTTGATCTTTCTATTTCGCTTCTTTTTTATTTAGACCTTATTTATATCTAATTTTATCTACTTGTCTAGTTTATCTACCGGCTCGAACTCGAATTTGATCGCCTTCCATACTTCACAAGCTGCGGCTAGTTCAGGACTCCATTTGCAAGCTGCTCAGATAATTTCATTACCTTCACGAGCAAGATCGCGCCCTTCGTTACGAGCTTGTACACAGGCTTCTAAAGCCACCCGATTTGCTGCTGCACCAGGTGCATTACCCCAAGGATGTCCTAAAGTTCCTCCACCAAATTGCAATACAGAATCATCTCCAAAGATTTTGGTCAGAGCTGGCATATGCCAAACATGAATACCCCCTGAAGCCACCGGTATAACACCTGGCATGGATACCCAATCCTGAGTGAAAAAGATACCGCGAGCACGATCTTTTTCAATAAAATCATCGCGCAATAAATCAACAAAACCTAACGTCATTTCGCGTTCCCCTTCTAACTTACCTACTACTGTACCAGGCGTGGATATGATCTCCCCGGACATACGCAATGCTTTAGCTAATACACAGAAATGCATACCATGATTTTTCTGTCTATCAATAACTGCATGCATTGCTCGGTGAATGTGAAGAAGTAGGCCGTTGTCGCGGCAATAATGAGCCAAACTAGTATTTGCGGATGAATCCCCGGTAAGTAGTCATGCATTACAATAGGAGCCCGCTAATTCCCTCGCAAATACAACTCTTTTAATCATTTCTTTCGCCATGTACCTGCCAGTCGCATTCAAGTAATGCCCCTTAATTTCACCGGTTTCAGCCTGTGCTTTATAAATAGCTTCGGCACAAAAGACAAAACGGTCCCCTCCAACGCATAAATGGTTGTGAGTTTACGTTTTCATCATCTTTGGTAAAATCAGTCCACCACGTAGACACTCATAACATGCTCTAAACCATATTTTTTCGCGGATAATCCCAATTTTGGTTTAATAGTACATCCCAATAAAGGACGACATACTTGTTCAACTTATCCCTTTCAATTTGGATACCATGAGGCGGACCTTGGAAAGTTTTTGAATAAGTGGGGGGAATTCGCAGATCCTCCAGACGTAGAGCGCATAGGGCTTTGAAAACCAAATACGTTACCCCCACAATGGAAGTAAACATGTTAGTAACAGAACCCTCTTCAAATAGGTCTAATGGATTAAGCTACATAAGCGATATATTGATTTTCCTCCCCAACAACGGGCTCAAATGTGATAGCATCGTCCTTTGTAAACGATCAAGACTGGTAAGTCCATCAGTCCAAACAGTTGTCCATGTACCAGTAGAAGATTCGGGCAGCTACTGCAGCCCCTGCTTCTTCTGGCGGAACCCGGTTGAGGAGTTACTCGGAATGCTGCCAAGATATCAGTGTCCTTGGTTTCGTACTCCGGGGTGTAGTAAGCTCAATTTATAATCCTTAACACCAGCTTGATAATCCAACACTTGCTTTAGTTTCTGTTTGTGGTGACATACGTCCCTCCCTACAACTCATGAATTAAGAATTCTCACAACGACAGGGTCTACTCGATTTGGATTAGGCGTAAATGAAACCTTTGCAAAAATCTTAAAAAAACATATTCAATTAATATCAACTCATTAAGAAAAATGGGGGGGCATGCTTAAGTTAATGAATATGTTTCATTACATATAATATGTTCATCATATATAATGCGTACACCCTGTGTACATTCTATCCTATAGGAATTCTATGATAGGAATTCGATAAGAATTGAGTTGTTGTTATGGTAAGTTACCACGCTTCGTTATTAAACCATGGATTTGATTCACCAAATCCATCTTTATTGTATACTCTTTGATAGATATAGCGCAACCCCAAATCAACCCCTAATCTTTATTAAGTTCTTAATAGACCCCCTTTTCTGAGTGGAAATACCTAAATACTAAGAAAATTCTCTGTTGACAGCAATCTATGCTTCACAGTAGTATATATTTTGTATATCGAAGTCCTAGATAAGAAAGTAGAGTAGGCACAAATCCTTCACAAAAGGCAAAATGTATATGAAAAAAAAGATTGATTGAACTTTCTGACGGACTCATTCCATGAGTAAACGATTGAATGGGATTCGTTTGGGCAACGAAATCAAGTGCTGGTCCCCTTTTCTCTCTTATTGAATTAACTAATTCATTTCCTTTTGACTTTTGGATTTTTGGATATTTTTTTTATGTTGATTTGGCATTATTCAACAAGAAAAAAAGAAAAATTTCGATAAATTCCTTTTTTTTTAATAATGAGAACCAATCCTACTACTTCTCGTCCCAGGGTTTCTACAATTGAAGAAAAAAGTACAGGGCGTATCGATCAAATTATTGGACCCGTGCTGGATGTCACTTTTCCCCCGAGCAAGTTACCTTATATTTATAACGCTTTGGTAGTCAAGAGTCGAGACACTGATGGTAAGCAAATTAATGTAACTTGTGAGGTACAACAATTATTAGGAAATAATTGAGTTAGAGCTGTAGCTATGAGTGCTACAGACGAGTTGATGAGAGGAATGGAAGTGATTGACACGGGAGCTCCTCTCAGTGTTCCTGTTGGTGGAGCTACTCTCGGACGAATTTTCAACGTTCTTGGGGAGCCTGTTGACAATTTGGGTCCTGTAGATACTAGTGCAACATTCCCTATTCATAGATCTGCGCCTGCCTTTATCGAATTAGATACGAAATTATCCATCTTTGAAACTGGTATTAAGGTGGTCGATCTTAATATTTCTTCCCTATTAACCTGGAAGTTCTTCTGAGATACAAGGAAATGGTTCAGTTCTAGAGCCAAAGATCGTAGTTCTCGAACGAGCACTCGAAAAGATTCTGGAGGATCCTTGTGATTAGGTACTCGTTTTCCCCAGATCGTAGCATTAAGTATTTCTTGGCGAGCTATAAGATGATCTTATTTATAAGTAAGTATCTCTTGTAAAATATGAGCAACCCCAAATCCTTCTAAAGCCCAAACTTCCATTTCTCCTATTCGTTGTCCCCCTTGCTTGGCTCTTCCTCTAACGGGTTGTTGTGTAACAAGTGAATAGGGCCCAGTAGAGCGTCCGTGGATTTTCTCATCAACTTGATGAATTAATTTTAAGATATAGGACTTCCCTATTAGAACAGGCTGTTCGAAGGGGTCTCCTGTTCTTCCATCAAATATTCTGCTTTTTCCCGGGTACTCAGGTTCAAATACCCACGGATTTTTTGTTTGTTTACTGGCTTCATATAATTCTGAAAACACAAGTTTTCTTGAAGCCTCTTGCTCATATCTCTCATCAAAGGGTGCTATTCTATAATGTTTCTTTAGCAGATCCCCTGCTAATCCGAGCGAGCTTTCAAATATTTGTCCCACATTCATTCGGGAGGGTACTCCTAAGGGATTGAAAACCATATCAACAGGCGTTCCATCTTGCAAATAGGGCATATCTTGCCTAGGCAAAATTTTGGAAATGATCCCCTTATTTCCGTGTCTTCCGGCTACTTTATCCCCAACTTTGATTTCGCGTTTTTGTAAAATATATACACGAACCATTATGTCGAGGGGATCCCTCTGGATCCATTTCACATCGATAACGCGCCCTCTTCCACCTATTGGTAGTTTGAGAGAAGTTCCTTTTGATGTGGATACCTCAAGACCAAATATGGCCCGTAATAATCCAGCTTCCGCGATATAGGACGATTCGCTTGCTATCTGAGGCGTTAATTTACCTACTAAAATATCGCCTGTTTCTACCTAGGACCCCAACTTCACAACTCCATTTCTGTCCAAATTGCGGAGTAAATGTTCTTCTAGATGTGGTATTTCTTTAGTGATTTTTTCAGCGGAGCCTTGGCTTGTCGTATCCGTCTGAATTTCATATTTTTGGATGTGAAAAGAAGTATAAGTATCCTCATATACCAAACGTTCGCTAATTAATACTGCGTCTTCAAAATTGTAACCTTCCCAAGGCATATAAGCTACTAATACGTTTTTTCCTAAAGCAAGTTCCCCACCAACTGTAGCAGCCCCCTCCGCTAAAATTTGTCCTTTTTTAATGGATTTACCCCGCGGAACCCGAGGTTTTTGGTGCATACAAGTATTTTTGTTAGAGCGCCGATAGGTAACTAAAGGAATACTTATAGTCTTCCCACTACTTGATAAAAGGATCTTGTGACTATCAGTAGAAATGATCTTTCCCTCGCGTTCGGCTATAACAGAAACCCTCAAATCTAGAGCTGTTTGGCGTTCCAATCCAATTCCAACAATGCACTTCTCGGACCGAGAAAGTGGAACTGCTTGGCGCTGCATATTAGAACTCATTAAAGCTCGATTCGCATCATTATGCTCAATAAAAGGAATGAGAGAACCCCCAATAGAAAAATATTGGAAAGGAAAAATACTTCTAACATGAATCTGTTCCCATGCAATAGTCAGGAATTCTTGATGGTATCTAGCTAGAACAACCTGTTCTTCCTGAATACCCCGATTCAAGGACAAAGAATTTCCTGCTGCTATCATATAATATTCATCTCTATTTGGTGATAAATAAACCACCTGTCTCTCTTTTTTTTGTTTTGCTTTCTCAAATATTTCATAAAACGGACTCTCTACGGATCCCCACCAGTGATCAATTCTCGCATGAATAGCTAAAGATCCAGTAAGTTCAATGTTGATTCCTTCGGACGTGTCAATTGGACAAATACGCCCATAGTGACTCGGATGGATATCTCGGCTCCGAAAACTTGCAGTTCTCCCCGTCAATCCTCCAGGACCCAAACAACTCACTTTTCGCCCATGAACAGTTTGTGTCAATGGATTGGTTTGATCAAAAATTTGAGATAAGGGGTATGTACCAAAGAAGGTCTCATAAGTAGTTATTAATAAAATCGAGGTTGAAGTTGGAGTTACCAAAGTTTGTGGGGTCGGTTTCGATTGACGTATGAATACTCTACGGATAGTTTTTTGAACCGCATGTTGTAAACGACCAAGAGCCAGTCCGAATTGATCTTGTAACAGATCCGCAATCGAACGAATACGTTTATTTTTCAAGTGATTCATATCGTCATCGTCAAGTACACCCGTTCCAAATTTCATTCCAATCAAATGATCCATAGCGGCCAATACATCTCGCGGTAACAAGAAGGTGTTGTTCTGAGGTATATCAAGATTCAGTCTTCGATTCATATTTCGTCGACCAATCCTTCCTAATTCACATTTTTGTTGAAAAAATTTCTTTTGTAATTCCTCACATAAGGATTCCGAAAATACCAGGTCCCTGCCTACACAAGCAAATTGTTGATAAAACTCCAAAATAGCTTTTTCTTTTGACTCAATCCTCTTCTTCTCAGCATTTGCGAAAGATAAGAAAATTTCAGGGTAGGAAACATTATCTAGAATTTCTTTTAGATTCGAACCCATAGCTGAGGATAGAACTAGAATAGATATCTTTTGTTTTCTACTCACGCGAGCCCATATCCTTTCTTTTTTATCAATTGCTAATTCCGATCTTCCTCCCCAATCTGATATTATAGTCCTGGTGTAGATAGAAATTCCCTTATGGTCTAATTCCGAGCGGTAGTAAATACCGGGACTTAGCAATATTTGATTGATCATAATTCGGTATATTCCATTTATTATAAAGGTTCCTAAGGAATTCATTATAGGAATGTTTCCAATAGAAATGGTTTGCTTTTGCACATCGAAACCGAAAATTAATCGCGCGGATACATATAATTCGGAAGAATAGGTGAGTGATTCATACACAGCATCCCTTTCCTTTATCGAAGGTTCTAGCAATTGATACCCTTTTGCAAATAATTGAAATGTAATTTCGTGATCTGGATCTTTAATTGTTGGAAACTTCTCAAGTTCTTCTGCCAAGCCTTCATTAATGAACCTACAAAATCCCTCGAATTGGATATGACTAAATCCGGGTATTGTGGACATTCCCCCATTTCCATTCCGGAGCAACTTAATCTTAAGTTTCCTGTTTATCGAAGCAAAATTCCATTATCAGCTCACTCTTCATCAATCCCTACGGATCGATCTAGCAATTATGGAATCTACATAATTGGGCAGGGCGCCCAATAACCATTTTTGGATTTTTCTTAACTCTATCTATTCTGGTGTGGATGGCAAGCAGGCCTATATTTCATGGTTTCAATAGGACTCCTTACGAGCGTTCTTTCTATCTACTATTATCTAAAAATAGTCAAGTTATTAATGACTGGACGAAACCAAGAAATAACCCCTTATGTGCGAAATTATAGAACATCCCCTTTAAGATCAAACAATTCCATCGATTTGAGTATGACTGTATGTGTGATAGCATCTACTATACCAGGAATATCAATGAACCCCATTCTTGCAATTGCTCAGGATACCCTCTTTTAGCTGCTAGGTCTATTTCTTAGTTCAAGATCCCTCTTACTAACTGGAATAAAAGAATTAGTAGATCTGTTCTGCCCAAAATGGGAATGGGCGCTAGGGTTATCAACTTATAATCATGGAATCGACTCGATCATCAGATTATAAGTTCATTCCATACCGGACCAGACCGTGCACATTCTTATTATGAGAAGGGGTCATTCGAGCCTATGGAAATAGGATACTTTGTTTACATAGAAATCCCCACCTCCTTACATTCTATTTAGGATTAGGAATAGGTGTAATCAGACCTGCTTTTGACATATCTATCCTATCCTTATTTGGGTACCATATGCACCTCTTTGGGCTTCTATTGAATCGAGAAATTGGATTGTACATCTTTTTGATTTTGATACATATAAGGTGTCCTACGTATAATGCAAATCGAAGCTATTTGATGTCTGACTCAAGCCTATATGACCGATCGATCGAAATACTCCAAGACTCCACCTTTGTCATATATTCCATATATCACATTAGATAGATATCATATTCATGGAATATGATTCACTTTCAAGATGCCGTGACGGTGAAATGGTAGACACGCGAGACTCAAAATCTCGTGCTAAAGAGCGTGGAGGTTCGAGTCCTCTTCAAGGCATAATATGGAGAATGCGCATTCAATGAGCATTCCCCGTAGAAGTATTCCGGAAATCTACGCCTGGCGCTCCCCTTTATCTTCTGAGGTCCTTAACCACCCCCCTGAAAAAAGGAGACAGTAAAAGCCAAAATAGACTAAATATAGCCTGAACGATCCTAAAAATCCCTCGAAGGAGATAATATAATAAAGAACCCAAAGCAGACGGTATCCTACTGCAAGGGTGGTCTTAAGAATCCAAAAGAGGTTGCTCAGAAGAGATAGATGTATCCCAACCTCTATTGCTCTCGCATAAAGCCTTTTTTTTACGCGACAGGAAAAAGTGACTACGAATTCCCCTTTTTGTTTGTGAATCCCTGTTTGTATCCTTTGAGCGCACGCCCATAAGTAGCGATCAAGGAAATCGATCAAACGATCCCAATACCGTGAAAGAGAAACTTCCCAGATCCAGGGAAGCTTATCATAAAGGGCTTCGACAAGGGGTTTTATTTGTTCTTTGAGCAAAAAGATAAAGATCGGATAGATTCGAACCGCAATTGCAAAGGTAATCACTACTATGCCAGCCCAAATCATGATCTTCACCAACTTGGATTTGGTTCCCTCGCAAAAATCGTGAGTTGCAGAGATGAGAACCATGAAAAGCAAGATCCCGAATAAGAAAACAGAAACCGAGGAAACTACAAGAGTGAAGACTAGTAGAGCCTCGTCTTTTGTCATTCTTTGCTCCTTTTTCACTCAATGATTCAATCGAATTTCCTGACCAAAAATTCTATATGTCTATTCATAGGGCCTCGTTGCTAAGTGCTACAAGATCTAGTGCACTGGAACTCGTGGTTATGGACCCGAATCCTTTAGTATGGAACATTGTCTTTTCCAAGTAAAAACCCCCAGTATATGAAAGAATGAAAAGGTGCTTTCGTTCTTTTCTTGTGGAATAAGAAGCCCTCGTACCTTAATGAAAGGAAAATTGGAATTTTTCGTTAGGTATTTGACCAAATAGGATCGTCCAGTTCCTATAGAACCTATCACTAAAATACCCGATAGGGCTAAGCGGAACGAAAAGGATTTTCCCTGATATGGTAAATGAAAACGATTAGCCCCATACGAAGTTTGGGAATAAGTGATGAGCAAGGAATATACGTCTTTCTGCTAAAGAGGATCTATTAAACTCATAATTCATTCGATCCTTGTTATCATTGTCAACTAGGTATCATAAGTAAATGGATCCCGGTTGTTCAATCCTTTGATAACCAAGGTCATTCTTTGCTAAAGAGAAATGATCACTATGAGTCAGACTCAATAGAATTGGATCCATTCCAAATAGCGAGAATTAGGATTCTTGATCCCTCTCAATCTCTCTTTCAATTCGAGGATCCAGAGAGGTGTTTTCATAGTCATCTCCGAATATTTGCCATCTCCGAATATTTTCGATTTCATTTTTCTATGATATGTCTTTCTATATGAAAATTGGTTATTTACGATGTACGATGATCCCTGTTAAGCATCCATGGCTGAATGGTTAAAGCGCCCAACTCATAATTGGTAAATTTGCGGGGATTTACCTGGGCCAATACATGAAATTCTTGTGCTGTTTGGGGGATTTTTTCTTCTACTAGGGGGTCTAGGGGTGGTATTACTTACCAACCCAACTTTTTCTGCTTTTTCGCTAGGATTAGTTCTTGTTTGTATATCTTTATTCTATATTTTATTGAATTCCTACTTTGTAGCTGTGGCACAACTTCTTATTTATGTGGGAGCTATAAATGTCTTGATCATATTTGCCGTAATATTCGTAAATGGCTCAGAATGGTCTAAAGATAAGAATTTTGGGACTATTGGAGATGGGTTCACTTCACTCGTTTGTATAACTATTCCTTTTTCACTAATGACTACTATCCGAGATACGTCATGGTATGGAATTCTTTGGACTACAAGATCAAACCAAATAGTAGAACAGGGTCTCATAAATAACGTTCAACAAATTGGGATTCATTTAGCAACCGATTTTTATCTTCCATTTGAACTCATTTCCATAATTCTTCTAGTTTCTTTAATAGGTGCAATTACTATGGCTTGGCAATAAGAAATACTTAGAATGAGTCAAAATTCTTAGAATTTCAAATCTAAAAAAAATAACTAAAGAACCACAATTTTGATTTAGTAAAACCCATCTACTGCCAACAAATACCTTCTTTTCTCTTTTGTTGTGTAATTGTTCTATTCTAATTAATTCAATCGGTTCAATTCTTGTCCTCATATTGAAATGAATCGAGATTGATAAGGAGTTAGTTAATGATGTTTGAGCATGTACTTTTTTTGAGTGTCTATTTATTTTCGATTGGTATCTATGGATTGATCACAAGCCGAAATATTGTTAGAGCTCTAATATGCCTTGAACTTATACTGAATTCAATTAATCTAAATCTCGTAACATTTTCTGATCTATTTGATAGTCGACAATTAAAAGGAGACATTTTCGCAATTTTTGTTATAGCCCTTGCGGCTGCTGAAGCAGCTATTGGATTATCCATTCTTTCTTCCATCCATCGTAACAGGAAATCAACTCGTATCAATCAATCTAATTTTTTGACTAATTAGACATAGAATCTTCCGCCTATTCCACATTAATGGGAGTACATTTATGTTTCTACTTCACGAATATGATATTTTTTGGGCATTTCTAATAATAGCAAGCCTTATTCCTGTTTTAGCATTTTGGATTTCAGCACTTTTAGCTCTGGTTCGTGAAGGACCAAAGAAGCTTTCTAGTTATGAATCGGGTATAGAACCCATGGGAGGGGCTTGGTTACAATTCCGAATACGCCATTACATGTTTGCGCTAGTTTTTGTTGTTTTTGATGTGGAAACGGTCTTTCTCTACCCTTGGGCAAAGAGTTTCGACGTATTGGGTATATCCGTTTTTATCGAAGCTTTCATTTTCGTGCTTATCCTAGTTGTTGGTTTAGTTTATGCATGGCGAAAAGGAGCCTTGGAATGGTCTTAACTAAATATTCAGACAAAAAAAAAGAAGGAAAAGATTCCATTAAGACAGTTATGAGTTTGATTGAGTTTCCCCTACTTGACCAAACAAGTTCCAATTCCGTTATTTCAACTACACCAAAAGATCTTTCGAATTGGTCAAGACTCTCCAGTTTATGGCCCCTTCTATATGGTACCAGTTGTTGTTTCATTGAATTTGCTTCATTAATAGGCTCATGATTCGACTTTGATCGTTATGGATTGGTACCAAGATCAAGTCCTAGGCAAGCGGACCTAATTTTAACAGCCGGTACAGTAACAATGAAAATGGATCCCTCTTTAGTGAGATTATATGAGCAAATGCCTAAACCAAAATACGTCATTGCTATGGGAGCCTATACTATTACTGGGGGAATGTTCAGTACGGATTCCTATAGTACTGTTCGGGGAGTTGATAAGTTAATTCCTGTGGATGTCTACTTGCCGGGTTGCCCACCTAAACCAGAGGCTGTTATAGATGCCCTAACAAAACTTCGTAAGAAGATATCGCGAGAAATAGTTGAGCCTAACTTATTAGGTACTGTCTACATATCTACATAACCCAATAACCTTCATGAAAAATAATAGATGCAGAGGTGGATAATAGATCGATATGAAGATCATGAGCTGCCCCATAATGAAACCACCAGGAGTCACGAATATCTCCTTCTTCCCTAATCCAAGATTGGAGAAAGAAGATCTAAGAGGGACCCATGGAGAATGTGGTCAGAAACCCATAATAGAGTCCGACCGCAACGACCGAATTAATTATCCTCATCGAGAAACTTAGACTACTAAGTAGAAAAGATTTGAAAATCATGGCATGGGTCTCCCTTTTTTCTTTCTTTAGAGTTTTCTATATGCACAATTTCTCGATGTTTCGATGAGAATTTCTTGACTTTCCATATATAGAAAGAGATAGACTATAAATGACATCTCTTAT